>VUQK01015846.1:0-16219 GCA_015106715.1 Bujurquina vittata
CGAAGCGAGGACCGGGGATGGGAGCGGTTAAACAGCGGAGGATTTCCCTGTCACTTTTTGGGGGAAAAAATGGTCATTATGGGGGTTTGAAAATACGCTAAATTGGCAACACTGTGCCCAACCCCGCGGTCTGCACTAACCTCGCGAGAACTGCCATCCAGGCTACTGCAGGTGGCAGTTCTCGCGAGGCTACTGAAAGTTCAGTTTGGAGCGGCAGGAATAATTTTTTTTAATTATTATATTAAAATACGGGAAATTTACGTGAAAATAATAAAACGGGAGGACGGCTGGACAGAGGGGTAAAATACGGGAGTTTCCTGGGCAAAACGGGAGACATGACAGGTATGCATTTTAAATAATATTATGCTAGATGTAAAAGCTGATAGTTAAATAAGTGTCATTTCTTAATTATATGATTTATAATCTGATTAGTCGACTAATCGTTTCAATAGTCGATGACTAATCGACTATCAAAATAGTCGTTAGTTGCAGCCCTAGTTGTCATTTTAACTTATGTTCTATGTTATTGGATTATTTTAGATGCATGATTTAGCTGTAGATGATTTTGGCCAACAGCTGTTATTTTTAAAAGTGCTATAGATATACACTTGACTTTTTGATCTGGCCTAAGGTTCATATGGCAATACTAGTAAAGGAAAGTTACGGCTGACAATCTGAATCACAACTCTCACCACTGATTTAGTTCAGGAGTCTTGATGAATATTAAGATGAGTTTTATCATGGTGTAATTCTTTACATACACCAGCTATAAAAATGTGTAGCCAATAAAGTGGAATCTTTAAATTATTTTTTTAATATGTGCGTCATGGCCTGTGTCTTATCACATGGCACTTTATCCTTTGGTTGCCCTGTATAGCGGAGCTTTGAATGGATGTATGCCAAAGCTGTAACACTGCTGGCTTAATGGTATGCTTGATCTCCAGCTAGACTGGACACTGGCTTTTTTTCACTTGACGATATTTAAGTCTTATTTGCTGCTTTATGTTTCATTTATTTTCAAAGTAGGCTACTTGCAATTTGATTTATCTGCACAAACACGTACATCTCAAAGTGGTCTCTGAAGCAAGCCTGTACATGCTAATGCATATTTTTACCCACGTCACAATTGTTTGGTTTTGATGGCAATAAAAAGTAGTAAACGTTATTTTAGATCTATAAATTTAGAAACACCAAAATATGATATTATTGTAATGAAAATGCAAAGTTAAGCAAAGTAATCCATGATCATAACACACCTGTAAAAAATTTACACTTATTAGTAATGTTGATGGGCTAATTTATACTTGTGACACTTTGATAATAATGCTCAAATGTTTTTCAGCCCCGTGCAGGATTTTTTTGGGTCAAAAATTGCCTCAAAATGACTCCCTGACTCAGTTGAATGCATGTGATCAGTTGTGCCCATGGCACCATGGGAACAAAAGCCTTTAATTCAGTTCAAGTCTAAAGACCAACAAATCTCTGCATCCTGTTTTTGCTCTTAATATTTTCTGAAGGGTCTGACAGGAAGCTGAGATTTGAGCTCAGCTGCTTTGAAGCTTGTTTGAAGATGCCGGTTTGCTCATTATCCTTCCGATCACACCTTTGATCAGTTATGATGGAGTACAACTGTTTGGACAGGGCTGGTTTAATTTGTTTAATGGTATGACGTCAAACAATTTGTTGAAAGTACCACATATTACTAATATAAGCGTAGTAACATTTATCAAATTACCCACCTCTGTAAGATGTATAAAAGAAAATTAATTTTACAGTTAAATCAAGACAAAAGCAAGGACAACGGTTTTGGGTTTACCTCAGAGAACTTGTCAGCCACCATGTAACGGACCCTCCAGGACTTATCTTCTGCAGCCTGACGCAGTGTTGGCATCACCAGGGTCTCCAGATCCTCCTGAGGCAGCAGAGTGGCAATGCTGACACAAGCCTCCACTGCAAGCAGCCGCACTGAATCCTGATGGAGGAAGAAATTATCAGTTTGGCTTCCCAACAGACAAACACACCAAGACTGGACCTACACAAAATGAGAACACAACACATTTCAGACTGAAAGCGTTCATACCTGCTCATCAGAGGCCAAAGCAGTGAAAAGGGAAATTATGTCACTTTTTACATACTCCAGCTCAAGGACTTTGGCAAACTCCCCCAGTTTGGATGCTGCAGCACGACGCACCATAGGAGTGTCATCGGAACACAAGGTGCGAAAATGCCTAGAGATAAACAGACAAACCTTGTTAGAAGCCTGAAACAAGCACAAAAAGGTCTAAATATAAAAAAAATAAGTTTGCAACTAAGGATGTTGAGTGCGTTAAAAATGTCTCCCCTTCTTAAGAAGAAACTTACTGGCGAATCTCAGCCTTTACAGTGCTGGAAACACGAGGATAACACACACTAAAGAGGCCGCAGGCAGATGTGCGAGAAGTGAACCAGTCACCGCTGGCCAACCGCTTCACCAAAGGCTCAAAGTGGACCTCCAGGTCAACTGGAGAGTGCTCCTGAGAGATCTTTCGCAGGGACTCCACAGCTTTGTCTCTGACTACTGTTTCTTCCACTGTAGCTAGGCTCTCCAGAGGAGGCTGCGCATCAAGAAGAAATAAGGTTAGATGGGCTTAAGTGGACATCAAACTTATTTATCTGTCAAACTCAAAAACAAGCAAGACTGCATCAAACAGCATTTAGCAATTACAATATGGGCTATCGTGTTGCCAAGATGGACTTTTCTAATGAATTTTTAAGTTTTTGGCTTCAGTTTAAATGGCCCATATTGTAGAAAGTGAGATTTTCATGTTTTTATTTTCAATCATAGTGCATCTCTAGATGCTATATAAATGTTAACAAATTGCTGAATGTATGGAGGAGAGCTCACAGTCCATATTTAGAAAAAGTGCCTTTAAAGAAGCTGTGAAAAATTTCACAAGGCTGTGATATCACAACTGTACAGAATATAATGTACTGCTAACTCCAACTCTAAAATGTCTTTGACACAAACAAAGCGAAGTTCATGAAATCATCAAATTTGAAGTGAAAAGTCAGTGAAATACTTCTCATTTTGGTGGCAATGTCCCCACAAATATTGGTCGTTGTCATTTTTGTTTGGTCAGTGCTATGTTGAAACTTAAGCTGAGGCACTATCAAGATTGTGTCAACACTATGACCAATCTGAGACCAGCAAACAAAGACTATGTGTGGATCAGTATTCTCATGTTGCCTTGTGTGACTTAATATAAGCTGGCTTTACAGTTAGCATTTAGTGCACAAGTAAAAAAAATAAGCTGTCGTGAACCAAGTAAATCTGAAAAAGTGCAGGAAAACACTACACACAGTGTAATAGATTGAGCCCTTCAGAGATGTAGTGGGCTAATCAATGAAACATTGAAGATGGCACCCTCCACCTATCGCCTATCAACCTTATGTCACCCTTAATATTCTCATGCAAGTCTAAAACCTCTTGGCACAAGGGACTGATTAACACCTCATCTTGTGTTTATTTGATTTTTTTTTATCATAACCCCCCACATCATCGCCCCATTCTCAGTCCAAAACTAGTTTAAAAAAATTCTGACTCTTTGTTGTTTGTTAGCAGTACAAGTGATTCACCTATGCTCACAGAATCTTGAGTTATGGTGTGCGCATGATATGTATGCAAAACATGGCAGAAAAACAATCAGTCTTCCAGAAAACAGACCAGGTAGCTGATTTCATTTAAAAGCTACAGACAATGAAGAACCTATGTGGCATTTTGGGCTGAAACTAAAATCTCAAATTATACAGACATGAAAATTTTTTTATCTAAGATGGGTATAAAATGGGGAATGCGTCCCATTGCAAGCATGTGTTTACATAAACGCTCATCTGAAGCGTCTAGACTTACCAGAAGACAGTGAACATACTCTGGACCTCCCACCAACATAGTGAAATTGCCAAGCTGCTCAGCCAATGCCAAAAGCACCTCATCTTCATCATAGATGGTGTCTAAGGATGAAAGAAAAACAATGAATCAATGTATGTGTCTTAGTGGTAGCGTCAGCAACTACACGGCCCCAGTTTAACCTGCAACACAATCAGTGCTTCAGTGTTATAGCGAGTATAAAAGTGGCTTTATTACCTGTGAGGAAAGGAAGAAGTTCAGTGCGGGTCCTCTCAACACCCAGGGCCAGAGCAATGGTGGACAGCTTCTTGATGCTGTTCAAACGCAACTGCGAAAAATAAATATAAATTAGGAATGGATTCAGAAATCTTGAGTCATCGGGAAAAAACCCCAAAACAAAGCATACTGCTTACCCAAGTAGAATTTACTAGAAACGAATTACCTCTACCATCTCGTCTAAAGTTGCGTCACAAGTAGCTAGCTAAAGCTACTCAGTATTGCAAATATGCCTTTTAGAAGCCACAGCTTTGTACCTACTGACAAAAATGTTCTGTGCCCACTGCGGCCTTGAACGCCCCGCTATGATTTCTTAATGGAACGCCAGTCATTTAGCTAGATTGGCTAGCAGCTAAATGAATGGCTTAGTTTGTAAATATGTTAAATTGCACGCCTGGGTAACAACCGAGTGATCGAGAGTTTTATTACGCCGACAACACACTAGATAGGCAGGGCAGGGTGGGCCCGGCAGAAAATTCCTGATAGGCCCAGACCGGGAACCTTATGAACGTATTTGCTAGCTCGCTAGCTAACAATCAAACGCCACACGCTTTAACCTTTAATACAAATGACAGATAATGTCGAAATCAGCGTTCCAACCTGAACGTCCTCATTTCGCAGTTCATCAATGAGAACGGCGATAGGGTAGAGAGAGTCGTCTCCATCAGCTCCTGCCATTTTGGACACTGTTGCAAATACCGAATGGCGCTGCGATTCTTCACTACGGGGTTTCTGCCAGAGAGCCGCGGCTGCAGGGCCCTCCCCTCCTCCAAAGGGGCTGCTTCTTCTACCTTTGGCGATTTTCAAACCAGACTACAGGTGCTTCACTGCATCCTAGTGGCTTGGAGAATATTGCAACAAACTAGTTTATTTGCGCGAAATCAATTTCTCTAAAAAAAACAAAACAAAACAAAAAAACAAAAAACGAGACGATTGATTTCTTATTCTTTCAGCTGCTTCCTTTAGGGGATGGATCATCCATCTGCATCCTGCATCATAGCATCCTCCTCTGTCACACCAACCCTCTGCTTGCCCTCTTTCACTACATCCATGAACCTTCTCCTGCCTGGCAGCTTCATCTTCAACATCCTTTATGCAGTATATCCACTATCCCTCCTTCTCCCTTCATGTCCAAACCATCTCAGCCTTGCCTCTCTAACTTTGTCTCCAAACCTTAGCTGTTCCACTGATGTACTCATTTCTAATCCTGTCCTTCCTGGTAACTCCCAATGAAAATCTTGCCATCTTCAGCTCTGCCTCCTGTCTTTTTGTCAGTGCTTCTCCGTCAACACTCTCAGAGCAAACATCACATGTGTAGTGCTCTTTCTCGGCTTGAAGCCATACTGCTGCTCATTGATCGTCACCTCTCTTTTTAACCTAGCTTCAGCAACTCTTTCCCAGTGCTTTATGCCTCATCAGCTGTATCCCTCTGTAGTGACTACAGCACCGTACATCACCCTTGTTCTTGAAAATTGGTACCAGTGCACGTCTTCCTCAAACGTCCTCTCATTCTCCAGGATTGTATTAAACAATCTGGTCAAAAAAATCCACTGCCCTCTCTCTTAGACATTTCCATATTTTCACAGATATTTCATCTGGACCAACTTGCCTTTCCACTTATTTCACCTTCTCTTTCCTAATCCTCTGCAATTCTTATGCCTGTTATTGCATAAAAAACTGTCAGTGATTTTTTTTTACTCTAAGAGTAGCAGTCAAAGATGAAACATTGAAAATTTCTTTTTACTAAAACATCACTTAGCTAGGTTGTGATGACTACAATATTTAGACTTAATAAAATTCAAATGTACTACTTCATCGCGCACAGTATTGGTTGCACAAAACTGATTTACTGTATTTTATATGACACAAGTGCTATTTTTTTACAGTGCTATTTTCCACATGCAAAATCATAAATGCACATGATATATAAATAAGATAATAACAAATAATAATAATAAACAAGAGAAAAATGCGGATATATTTATCTTGTTTTTTATTATTGTTATTATTGTTGTTGTAATAATAATAATAATAATTTTATTTTTAAAAATGTATATGAAACAAAGAAAGATAGAAAATGAACTAAACCTGGTTAAAAACATCCAGTTCAAAGTAGTCGCAAGTCACTTTTACTTTGAAAATCACGTGACCGGATATTTTGCAGGATGTTCTTTTGTCATATCAGGACAAGATGGCGTCTCAGCAGCCGCAACCTGGAGGCCCGATGTCTCAACCTGGATTACAACAACAGCCTTCTTCAATACAACAACAACAACAACAACAACAGCAGCAGCAGCAACAACAACAACAACAACAGCAACAGCAAGACTTTGATCCAGTTCAGAGATTTAAGATGCTCATTCCGCAGCTGAAGGAGAGCTTGCAGGTAACTGCGGCGCATCTGGTTGAAGATTGAATAGCTGAACTTGCTTTAAACCGCTCATACTACTCGGGTCAAATTTGAAATGAAATGAAATTGTACACGCCATGTCGCTGTGTATTATTTATTTATTTAGATGGGACAGTGTTGACAGAAGTCCAAGGGGATTTTGACCCTGTCATGAGCATCGTCTGTGTTCCCAACACATTTGTCCGGTTTTCCACAGAGACAGGCAGTTGTTGGTCTGTGAGGTATCATGGGGGAATCTCCAAACAGTGAAATAGTAAAGCAGAATGGTCATGTGTTGTGCACATAAGTAACGGGGGGGTCAGCAGGTGCCTTGAGTGAGAGTGCCTTGACACAGACACAAGGTCTGAAAGAGGGTGGGTAGATGGTGGAGGGTTGGCACCGCTGCCTCATAGCAAGAATGATGTTGGTTCAAATCTGTTTGGAGTTTGCATACGTGACTCACTCCAGAGTGCCTTAAGTGGGCTTTCTCCAGGTTCTCCGGCTTCCTCAAACAGTCCAACGACGATTAATTAATGGGTAGTTAATCAATTAATTGAAAGAATAGACAGTTTTGTGCTCTAAGTGTTGATGAATATTAATATTGATAATAAGATACGGTAGTTACAATGATTTGGGTTGTAATGGTTATGCATGGTTATATAATCAGTCCCATCAGTTCCAGAATTATCTTGCCATTTTCACTTTTAAATAAAACATATTTGAATCATTATTAACGTTATGCTTTCATGTCATGGGTGAAAAGGGACATACTATTGTCTCAAAGTGGATGTTTTTCTCCAAAAATGAGTGTTGTAAAACCTAAAAAAACATTAAGAATGTAAAGGTTAAAGGTACTTTACTTCTTTCCAGAACCTGATGAGGATTGCCTCCTTGAATTTGGCACATAACACAGCGATTGACAACGGCATGTAAGTAGCATCGTTTGGGGGGACTTTGCAGCAGTGATACTGATCTGTGTGTTCTGATTTATTTTTATGTCTCCTTTTTATTTGATTTAGCAAAAGCAGCGACACCTCGGTTCAGCGCTTTGACAAAAGTCTGGAGGAGTTTTATGCCCTTTGCGATCAACTTGAGCTGTGTTTGGTAAGACTCAAATACTTTGACTTGGAAATAACCCAACGTGGAATAAGAACAGCTGTTGTTTTATTAGATGAGTTCTGCACATTTGCCTGTTGGTCGTTGTTTTTCTTTTCATCTAAACAGAGGAATCGGACTGTACTGTAAGACTGATTGCTGCCCAAAGCATTAAAATTGGAAAAAGTTATTGTTCAAATTTAAAAGTGTTTCACAGTTTGCAACAAATATAGTATATGCACCCCCCGAAAACAGTGAGGCCAGTGTTACTTGGAGGGGGGAGTGTGCTGTACCCACACTTAAGATGCCCTCCAAAAATTCACATTTACTCTTCTCTATGCAGCGGCTGGCATATGAGTGCCTCTCACAGAGCATCGACAGTGCCAAACATTCACCCAACCTGGTCCCAACAGCCACCAAGCCAGACACAGTGCAGACAGAGTCCATGTCTTATGCCCAGTACCTCGGCATGATCAAATCTCAGATCTCCTGTGCCAAAGATATCCACAACGCTTTGCTGGAATGTTCTAAGAAGATCGCAGGAAAGGGACAGCCTCAGGGAATCATGTAGATGTGGACTGATTATTATTCATCTCTTTATGCATCCTGTGTTTTGTGAAAGATGATGGATTTGTAAATGGGGGGCCCCAGATTTACTTCTCACTTTCACACTGCATTGGCCGAGATGATGATTTATGTCAAAAGGTCATCTGTATTTGGTGGAGATGAGTTAAGTTGTTTTTTGCAACCATTTTGTAAATAATCTTGGCAAATGTTGTGTTGGAAGATGACCAGTAGGTGGTGGCAGAGGCACAGGTGAATTCTTTTGTAGCACATTTGTATTAACTAATAAAATCTTTCTACTTATGTTTTCTCATTATTCAAGGTGCACAATGGAGGGACCGTCATTCATTACAATCTTATGTATTTATGCCATGATTCAATTTTAAAAATGTTATTAATAAAAAAATCAGTTGTGCATGTGGGGGCTGTAATGACAGCAGAAAAAGATTCCAAGAGCATCAGCAAATGGATTACAGCATATTTTAAAATTTCTTAAGTGTTTTAAAAAGGAAGTGAACTTACAGAGGTGGTGCTATAAAATGTCTGTCGTCTAATGGGTCACATTCATTGAGTAAAAGCTGAGCTCTTTGCCCTCTGAAGATCCTGTGTCTGTAACCTCTTAGTCCCTTTGAAGTGGGGTAAGAGAATAGTTGTTTGTTTTGTACAGGACTGTACAAATGATTTCTGGTAGGAATGCAACACAGCATGAACTCTCTTAGCTATGCTTTCTGGTAATTCCTGGAAGTAGAAATAGTTTTCCAGGGTTCTTGGAGGACATTCAGTGCTCTTTTTGTTTGTTCAGGTTGCTGTCAACATGATCCTACACTGCTTCAGTAATGTTGAGGTCTGGGCTCTGGGGAGGCCAACCCATGACTGATAGTGTGCCACTGTCACATATCTACTATTCTGCTATCCAGATATGCTCTTACTCCACTGGCAGTTATTTGGGATAAATTTCCTTCTGAAAAATGAGGCCATTGCCTATCGGATGCTTTCCAGATGATATTACATGTTGGATCAAAATCTGACCAAACTTTTCTATATTGATAATTCCATCAGTTTGACAATATCCCCAACATCTCTGGCTGAAATGCAAGGACAAATGGGAGAACTATTGTTCAAGACCGCTTTAAAAATGACAGTCTATCTTCATGGGAGCAAAATATAAAGCAATGTGGGGTGGCTCAAGACTGTAGCACAGAACTGTATACTTATGTATCATCTCACTCTTTTGACCGTTGTGCTGTGAATTCTGAGACTGAATGAAGACACTGGTCAGGTTACTGCAGCTTCTTCCAATTGTAGCTGAAGCTCAGGGTTGTATGCAGTCTGATATAGAAGCATGTGAGAGGCACGCTTGCAGCTGTGAACCATCTCAGACCAATCTGAGTCACTGACAAGTGCTTAGATCCAAAAATACCACCTTGGGTCACTCCTAGGGACAAGCGGTTCATTACAACTCAGGCTTATGCTCCCAAACCTTCAGGGCTAAACTAAACATACATTTTTTTTAAGTTATTCAGTATTTAGACTGACTTTCAACTTTTGAGGATAAGCTGGTTTGTCGTTGATTTAAAAAACAAAACAAAACCCCAGATCAGTCTTAAAATTTTTATTTCCAGACAGTAGCCTGTGTTGATGCATTTCTTCACCATTGAAGCTTGTAAAAATAGACATGGACAAAACTCATATCACTGAGAATAATTCACACATCAACAGTTTGTGCAATGCAGAATGGAGTTCCTCAGATGAAAGGCAAGAGAACACCAATTAATATAAAAAGGGAAGGGTGATGGTTCTTTTTACATAGATTACAGCAGATAAAATACATCAGGTACTAAACAACATAGTTACAGACAAAACAGATATGATCTAAGTGCATTAGCGCATTTCACACAATTCAGTACATTCTGTACATTCTCTCTGGTCTGGCTGCATGACAATATTAAAAAAGGCGATGTGAGAAACTGATGAAATCAGCTGTGTGTTGAATGTGTGATGACATCACTACATCTGTAAAAAAAATATATATAATGAACCCAGGCAAATTTAAAGTACAATATCATTAATGCCCCAGAGGTCTAAGCATCTTTGAGCTTTTATTTTTTTGCCTCCCTTAATGCCAAATGTGTTACCATTTATGTGTACTAAATGCTGCAGTGATTCCAAATAAGTGTTAAACAGCTGTTGTCAAAAGGTTTTCGCATTCTCATATTTGAACTGTGCAGCTTGAGAAAATGGGCAGCAGTAGTGCGACGTGTATGTAGCTGCGCCAAAATATATGAAACCACAGACACCGTTGGACCATTTTAAAATCCAGGTCAGTGTTTAATTGTGTATCTGGGTAAGGAGGGCACCAGTTTGTACTGTACGCTCTTTAAAAGACAAACTTTATTGAGCACTGCTTCGTCGAGCCTGAGAGCTTAATTTGTCCATTTGCCTTCAGCCTCGCTCCTCGGTTGGTATCTGCAGGAAACACAGGGCAAAGACAAAAATCAAACTGATTCATATGACGATTAACTTTGGTGTGCAACCATAGCAAGAGACTTTTCAGTGAAGGTGAGTCTCCATATCATCCATGTGTTTGTCATTTGATCAGATTCTGGAATGTCTGCAGCTCTATGTGTAATCTGACCTGCGGGCCGACTCAGAACCGGTGAGGGCTGCCTGGTGAACAGCACGGGGTCGAGGTTCGTTCAAGCGAGACATGGGTCCGGATTGCTGAAACCTGGACACCTCCTGCTGCCACTGATCATCAAAAGACTGTGCTTCAGCTGAGGGTGAAGCATCATCATGTTAGCCAGAAGCATGCCCTGAAAAAACTTAGACACTGGCATTTTATAGTAGCATAGCATAATGTTCTGGCTTTTTGTGAAGGGGGGTTCATTTTCGAGAAGGGCAGCAAGTGCAGCTGTAGCCTTTACATTAATGGAACAAGCACAAAAAAAGGAAAGCTGTAACATACATTCATCCATATTCTGAAAGTCCTGGTTGAACTCCTTCTCTCCTGTTTTCTTGTTGTATTTCTTCTCAACAACATGTCCTCTGTCCTGGATGTGGTGACCAATTTTCATCTTCTGCACACCGCTCTCAGAGTCTCTGACTGCTTGCCGGGTTTCCTTGATCTGGGGGGGCAACACGGCAAAGGTGTAATTATTCCAATAAAACATGCTCATATTGCGAGTACAAGACAGTCAAAGTGTTGACCTTCCTCATGTTGGGACAGGAGAAATTTAGTTTTTAGAGTTCACAGCAGTAACCTGCACTTAGATATATTTTTGATAATAACAAAATAGTACATTAACACATCCACAGGGTTACCTACCCCTCCTGGGGCACAGCGCATTGACGAGGTTGCTTGGTAGACTTTGGGAGGCTCATTTCCAACCTTGGAGTATGTCATTACTGACGAGGAGCTAAATGAGTGGGCATTTGAATCAGTGGACATATTCTCCTGAAACACACAAAAACAAACGCCGTTGGGGAATTGCCTTTCGCGTAACACAACAGCCTGAGAAAGGCGAGAAGGAAGAGACCGAAGTAAACTCACAAAGTTTCTGTGCATTTCTGCCATCCTGCCGGGCATCATGTTGTCAAACACACTAAAAGGATTCCTCATCAAGTCCTGCAGCAGACACAGAAGGAAAATAATAATAATGGTCTATTTCCCACAATCTGAATGGATGGGCTCATAGGTCACATGGTCACAAAACATTTTCAGCTCATAAACAGCTGCAGCATGCATACAAACATAAGTGTGTTGGACTTCACTGCGCTAAATGTTTTACACACACGTGCTGTCTGGGACACATTTCATCGCTTCACCATGCTGGGTTATGTTATCTCCTAAAACCTTAACTATGTTCAGCGGGGGATTCTTTAATCAGGATTGTTCTGGCACAGAGATTTTAAAGGTGGCTGATGTCAACTGTTTCTGTGCTACTTTACTGAGTTACATGCATCAATTTAACTTTGTTTTTTATGGATCCCATATCATTGTAAAATTTGGCAAATTATATATATATATATATATATATCTTACCAATCATTTCTCAAACCATCTTTCATGATTAAACTTGACTTTAAATAACTTGAAAGAGTCATGTGATATATTTGGAGTTAGAGCATGCACATACAGGTAGTACATACATGAGAAGCTCACACAAGTAGTTATGAACAAACGAGGACTCTACTGACCCTGCTGTCAATACCGCCAAAGGGCAACAATGACAGGCTCATATCCTGAGGATTCAAACAGCAACAGTTAAACAACATAACTTCACACACACACTTTAAATACTTTGACAATAATGATAAAAAAGTCTACAATATACAGTTATGATCAGACGTTTTCATACATTTGTCATGGGCATGGATGTCATGGTAATTTGGGGCTTTTAATGATTTATTTTCAGCTGTTCTTTTTCAGTTGTCAATGATTATACAGCATACATCTTTAATGACTTTAAAAAGCAAGAATTGAGTGCACAATTTTGAATTTCTTTTGGATTTTCTCTAATCCAGAGTCAAACATATATAGACTCAAATAGATACATGCACTCACTTAAACCTGTTAATAAGTGATGTAGAAGGTTCTACAGAGTCTTTTTACTGTATTAACGTCTTGTTAGTGATCTTGTTAGTGTTTGACAGCACTCTTTGGACTGACCAATACTCAGAACAATGGTTAAAAGCCAGGTCCGTGCCAGGAAAACAACCAATTTAAATTAACTCTTCCAATACTGCCAAGAAGAGTAGCCAAATATCCAGCCAGAATCATGCCAGAAACGAGTTGATGGCTTTCAAAAGTGTCTGGTTACGGTACAACTTTCTATTTGACATTTACAAGTATTAGTGTATGTATAAGTTTGAGTCCGTATGTATAACTGACCCTGCGTGCATTAGGGGAAATCCAAAATAAATTCAAAGTTGTGCACCCAATTCTTGTTTTTTAAAGTCATTAAAGATGTTTGCTGTACAATCGTTCCACCCTGGAAAAGGAAGTTCAAAGAAATCATTAAAAGCTCCAAATTACCATGACATTCATGCCCACGATGAGTGTATGTAAACTTCTGACCACAATTGTACATACATGTCCTGGGTCACTGACATTTTTGTACATAAAAAATCATGCAGACTTTTCATGTTTGTTGAGGTTGTTGCCAGTGAGCTGTTAGATTGTCTTACATCAGTAAGCCCTTGACATAGACACACACAGCTCTCCACATAGCCCTAAGCACAGGAATTCAAGGCCATGAACCTTCCAGAAGTAGAAGAAGAAGTGAGGAACCAGTCAGGAGGGAGCAGCCTGGAGGGTTCTGTCAGACACTGTGTTCCTTAAGCCAAAATCACAGGTGTTTGTGACCCTTTGACCCTAGATAAACATCTCAACTGCCATCATGATGTGTGCCAGTTCATTTTCAGGGGGTGTGATGCACAGGGGTATTGTGCGTGATCAGTGGGGTGCTGAATGACTTGTGTTCCAAGTGTAATTGGGTCGCATTGCCAGAGATTAGTGTGGCTTGAACACTGAAACTGAGCTTCATTCTAGGAAGGCTGCAGTGGGCAGGGTGGACCAGTGAGGACAGGAATCTAACAGCGGTCGCAGAGTCCAAGGCTGCTCTCTCAGCTCTTTTCAAAAGGTCAAGTTGATGTAAAATGCTCCTGACCCATATCTATGAGGTCCCCACAGCCATTTTTATCCCACAGTGGCATCTATGAACTAATAAATGCCAGTTACATATCTGCCAGCATTATATTTAGACCAGGGTTGAGCAGAGGAGAGGGCTGAGGGTGCAAAATAATGTAGTCTACACGTTAGACATCATTTTCAGCTGGCGGATAGCTGAAAACTGATACACTCTTTTCTCTCTGTCAATATGATATTAAACCCGTGACTTTGCATCTCGAGGCAGGCTGCGTAAACTGAAGAAGTGGTAAATCACCAGGAGGATTTTTGCTAAATTTGCCTACTTAGAGCTAAAAAACTACAGAGAAGGTGAAGATGCACTGAGTCACTGGCATTTTAAAGCTGCTGTAAAATAAGGGTTGATGTTAACTTTCTGCCTTTTTTATACATTTTTTATACAGTGTGCAGGAAATAGAATATTAACTCAACAACAAAAAAATGACTATATTAGCACCTTCACTGGTAGTTACCGCCTCCTCATAGTCCTAACACCACAAAAAAACCCACAGAATTACAATAAAGCTTGACTGCCAATAATACTTTTGCAAACAAATGCCTGGATGAATATGTGTTTTGAAAGGTAATATAGGCCCCGTAGTGGATATTGGCAAGTGACAGAGAAATGTGAGTATTCAAAGCAGCCGTGGAAGGTAAGGCAGGACTTATTGTCCTGCTGAGAATCTAATGCTTGGTAAGCTAATACAAGAAGGGCAAGCCTTATAGCATTTATGCTGCCGTTTTGTGTATGTGCATGCCAGTGCATCTAGGTTATGTTGTAAGCTGTGACTGTGTGCTTGCAAAAATGTTTTAATGATGTCCGCATTTGTGTTTCTGCACATATTTTCTGGGTGCAAATTTGTGCCTGTGGTACTGGAGAACAGTTAGGGGGTAGAGAGAGAGAGAGAGAGAGAGAGAGAGAGAGCTGTCTGTCATGCAGCCACTAAATGCGCCATCACTGCCAAGGCACATTCTGCCAAACAGATGGACGAAAGAGCAACAATGAGAAAGCCGAGTGTCCGTGACATCTGTACATACGGGCCTCTGCTAAACTAACAGCGCCACAGCTTCAGACCCCTCTTGGGCATCGTTTCTCTTTATCTTCAGATAAATGTTGGAGAGCACAGTTCAGTGATTAAAAAAAATATGGACAGGCTTAATTTCATATATCTTACCACACAGTAGGTTTTTAACAAAGCAGTCTGGGGATCAAGAGGATAGAAATCTGTTTTTCAAACCCCAAAGACCACCACTGTGTCTCAAATCCAACTGTCTGCTTATGAATCAAGAAAAAATATGCTTCATTTCACATGGGCATTTTTTATATGAGAGGAAGACCACAGAAATGCACATTTTGCTCACTGCAGTTCACCACAGCAGAAGCCTAACACACCACAGTGTGTAGCCTATCACATTGTGAATGAAGATCCACAGTTCGATCCAATGCCCTGGAGCTCCTGGATCAGCTAGGCTTTAGGTTTGCCGCACTGTCACATTTCAGTCAGTACAAAGTAAAAGACGCCTTCTCCAGCCTGTCAGTTTGTGGCACTCGCTTCCAACACTTCACGGATTGGGTCTCCATGAGGTTTTGTTATGCATGCTGTGCATATCTGGATGACGTTGAGATCCCAAGCAACAACTGGGCGGAGCATGGCATGGTGCCGAGGCAGGATGGACTCAACACCAACCTGAAAAAGTGTGAGGTTGGACACAGGGAGGTACAAGTACTTGAGGTGCCACTTGGGCAGCAGGCAGGCACATCTTCAGGTAGAGAAGACTGAATCCTGTTCATGACCATAGAAGTCTTGAAACTAGAAGCAAGACTCACCACTCAGCAATCACCGTTGCCACTATCCAAAATTAACTTTAACTCCAGTGGTCACCAGGACATAAGAACTGTCTGTTAAGTCTGATAAGAAAAAGTTGAAAAAGATTTGTTCCTGGATGCTATACTTCTATTCTCCCATAGCCTTAAATTCAGGATGCTTTGATAGCCATGTCTATGTTCCTGGACCTGGTAAGTTGAGTGGAGCTTTTTTCCTGAACTGCACAGCTCTTATCAAGCCCCTGACCAACTAAACTAACTCACTGAAAGGTAAAAGATACCTCAGATCTGGTGCAGTGGACCAAGAGGCGTAAAACAGCCACTCTGTGGGGAACCACTCCTCCAGCTTCCTAAGCTCTCTCCTTTTTATTCTGCAGACTGGTGCTTTAAGCAATAAGTAAGAGGAAGAAGGAATTCCGAGCAATCCAGGGAGGCTGTTGATATCCTGCAGAACTACTTCCTTATGACCATGGCTCCCTGCAGTGGCTCCACTACTTG
>VUQK01015846.1:16239-26533 GCA_015106715.1 Bujurquina vittata
ACAGACAGTTGTGGCAGACTTCCTCTCCCACTCTCATTAGACAAGTACTCAGAGACCCCCCCCCCCCAACTGGCATTAGCTAGTTAAAGGTATGGTGCTAATAAAGAGAAAGCAGACAGCTGGCGATTGAGGGGAGGCTTGTGATGTAAGTCATTATCAAGGATATAAATACAGGCTCTCATGAGGTAGTGGGATTAAAGCAGGTGACGGGAACTAAGTTTGACTAACAGGCACTGGAGGGGAGATTTGGGAAAGGTTAACGGGTGCAGTAGCATGTTAAAACTAACCCCTGGCCTATCTGCACATTATTTCATTACATCAAGGACAATTAACATGAAAATGTTCAAATTTGGTCCATGAATAACCATAAATGAGCAAATACTCAGCATAGCCAACCTTAAGCTCAGCTGATAAAACTGTATGAAATCAAAGATTATTGGAAATGCACTTGCATTTAATGATGACAGAACAATTAAAATAATATCTAAATAAACATATCTTCAACAGCGAAAAGCAGAATTCTTTGGGTCACGTGGCTTCGAGCTTTAAAGCTTCAAGTCTGTGTGTGTAGTTGCAAGAAAGCAGTGTGTCAGTGGAACAATGCACTATAAATAGTGCTCTTCAGGGCTAGATATAACTGTCCAGAGAGGCCAAAGGGGTTACCCTTTCACAAAACCAAAGGCTCACATGGCCCCATACCTTAGTGAGAGGTGCTCCACTAACACTGCCAGTGGGCAGGCTTCCAGTACAGAACTAGTAAACTCCAAACACAAGCCTTCTGTGGTTCTAAAGCCACAGTCCTTAGTGTTTGACTTAAGCACGAGCTTCATTCATTGCCCTTTCTGAATTAAACAGCAGGTTGCTTTTACAAGTTAGCCGAGTTTACAAAGCGCTCTCACCCTGTGTTCGCTTCTCAGTGGGTGAGATGAACTAGGATGTTCTATCATGTCGTGGTCACGGTTTCTCCCATCCATTATATTTGGCATTAGGGCCCCACCGAAAGGTTCAGAGAAGCTACGCATCATCTGCCGCATGTGCTCCCTATGGGCTCGGAAAGGATCCCTGTGAGAAAGGAAGAAGCAGTAACGAAAAAAAAATGGATCTTAACAATCACTGAGAAAAAATATATATAGACAATGATCTGTATTTATACGTCCCACTGACACCCATCCTTGACACCTTGAATTTCATTAGAGATGAAGTCTTCAATGAACACAATGCCCTGAAATAAGAAGCACTCCTAAAATAATTTTAGCCCCCCTTAACACTTGCCTTAGAAGTCAGGTCAAGTGTGGCCACCCCAACTCTTGAGTTAGACCCTGTCTGAGTGATTGTAGCACAGTGCAGACACTCTCTGCAAACTCCACTGGTTCTTTCTTATAATAACAGAAATTCATATCAAATACAGGTATGAATACGGAGTGATGCCCTACTTTATGAAGTACCACTCAGTGCCACATTACACTTTTATTTACATTTAAATTCTAATTTACCGAACAGCTAAAGACAGTTAGTTTAGTCAGGTGTAATGTGGCAATACCTGCTTTTAATTAAAAAACAAAAGAAAACCCAAAACATTAATAACATCCCCACTGCTGGTCAATTGATAAATGCATTACGAAAGCAGAGACTTAGCGGGACTTCCAAACTAACAGGCAGCACATTTCAGCGGTGACGTTTAACACACTGATTCAGTCACTCACGAGAAGAACGGATCTTCATCAAACTCCCCGGAACTATTGTTGAACATTTTTCAGGTGTTTTTGAAACGGTAAAGACTTCCTAGAAATAATCCGCCACAGGTGACTCCACCGGCCTCAGGACCGTTACTATGGAGTCGGTGGCAGGCGACGGGACTTAAGACCAAAGTCGCCCCTGACACCAGGGTCACGTGGTGCGAATCCGTCCCTCTAATTGGCTGGTTCATCAACGTTTCTTTCCGCGCACTTGTATGTTGTGGGTGGCTGCTATGGCAACGCAACTCCAGAAATTTCTTGAAAAACACACGTTTCTTATCTTGTTTGTGCACGTTGTTACAAAAAGTTGCACTGTGTTTATCTGACTTACCACACAGGGAGCTGTAGCATTCATGCAGCAAGCTTAACCATTTTTTATTTTTTAAAAATAGAAATAGTGTATCAGTGAGTGTTGAGGCTTGAAAGAAATCAGATGAAGAAACTCTCTGGAGCATCTGATGAAGCGATTCTTGGAAGACGTTTGTAAGAGCGGCCCTGTTTAAACAGTAACCCTAACCCAGCACATGTCAGCAGGGCATGCACACAAGTAAAAGCTGTACTTAACCTCATGCAAGCACCCACACAGACGAGCTTGATTGTGTGCCTTAGTGAATCACTTACACCACCTTATTAAATCATTTCATCGCAACACTCACTATTTGGAGTGTGTTTGAGTGACACAGTGTAGATGCAGTATAGATTACCATCTGGCAGTTCCACAAATAGGCCTGAGTGCAGACTTGGATTCATTCTTGCTGAAACATGGATACAGCATTGAAAACAAACACCAGCATAAATAACCAAGAAGCATACATCTGATATAAATTTAGGCTGAGAGCAAAGTTCTAGGCAAATGAGAAGTCATCTGTTTCATTCTTATGTAACTCCTAGCCAGTGATTCGGAGATATAAATGAACATGAACTGAATCTTAAAACACAAAGTGTCACTTTGAGCCACCCCTCATTTCTTTACATTTTACATCCACTGAGCCCAGCTTTTATAGCTATTTTTTGAAGTGGTCTTAATCAATATTTCTCCAGGCTTTCTGAAGATCTCCAAAGGGTTTTCTTTGGACACTCTCTACTTTTCCCACTTGTTTTCAGTCCAGTCCTTGTGCCTGACCATTTTCCATAGGAATGTTGTTGTTTGTTAAGCCACTGACCTATGAATCATTCAGGCATAAAAAAAACCCACCTAAGCCAACAGATGAACCAGTGTGGTGTCTACATATAACAGGCAATGTAGCAAAGAACCAATTTTTAAATTAAATCCAGAAGGAAAGGCAGTTTTTCAGTATGTAGAGGAGGTCTGAAGAGAGCTACAAATGTAAGTGTCTATAGCCATCTCTAAAACAGCGGAGGCTCCGTCATGGTTTGGGGCTGCATTGGGAATGTTGTCCAGATTGATGGGAAAATGCAGAAAAGTAAAGTCAGATTTTGAGCCACCATACAATTACCCATCTGGAAAGCATCTGACTGGCAACAGCTTTATTTTTCAGCATGACAATGATCCCAAACACACTGCCAATGCAGTAAAGGAATACCCGGATAGAAAAAAACACAACTCTGCCAGTTAAGGTAACACAGGTAACACATTACCTTAACTGGCAGTAGGATTTCCCCCTATTTAACATGAACTAGGTTAAAAAGAAAAAAGAAGAAGTGAGAACAGCAGACTAAGCAATTGATTTATTAATTTTAACAAAAACAACAAGCATATGGGGACCAAAAACTGTTTATTTGTACAAAGTCTCACATGTCTGTATTAGTAAGAGAAATTAGTGGAAGGAAAAATATAAAATACTAAGAAAATATGACAAGGACTAAAAAAAAAAAAAAAAAAAAAAAAAAAAACAAAAAAAAAAAAAAAAAACAAAAAAAAAAAAAAAAAAAAAAAAAAAAAAAATCAAACATGACTAAATGAATGAGGTGCAAATGTAGACCTCCTGGATTTCTCAGGGCACAGGGCTTCCCATCAGCCTCTCCTGTCGCAGCGAGACCAGCCTTTGTAGCCACAGCTCCTCGGCCGTTTCCTTGTCCATGAACAACTGCAGGCCAGCAAGGGGAGGATGTGTTAGTAAGCACAAATACAAAGGCAAAGGTAAGGACAGTGAGTGTCCTTGCTGTCTGTTTCTCTAATGTTATGAAAAGCTACCAATTCTCACACAATGAATAGAAACCACACTCTGTTTTGCTTATTTTTTAACAGTCCATCAAATATCCAAATATTTTAGAGTTCAATGTATAATAAGAAGCATTTCCTAAGAAAGAAAAAAAATACAGTGATATGAAAGGAATCCAACTCAACATCACTTATAATCCACTGTATGAAATGTGTGCCAGTGGATTTATCTGAATGGACCCTGACATGGTGACCAGGTTACACCGCTGACTTCTCTCCTCTGCTTGTCTTACAGATGTAAATAAATTGCTTCAGGTCTTTGACACAGCCTACATCTTTGTCTTTGACTGATAGTAAGGCTGAACCAAACAAGGTCACAGCCAAAAGGATAATACACCTTCTTTGACTGCATTCACAAAAAGAAAAAAAAAAAGAATCTGGCAATTTAGCACCTTTCAGCAAAGTTGTGCTGAGATATGGGAGTGTGCATTTGTGCTCTGAAACAATCAGAAATTAATATTTTATTTCTCCGATTTACTGCACCCCCTCCCCTCTTGTCATTTAGTCTCTAACTCAGTCTCTGCCCCTCTCACTCGAAGGGAGAGTCAAGTTTACAGTTTGATGCTTTTACGATCATCAACCAACAACTGCTGCATTGATTTTCACTCTTATTTTTAGTTTTTTTAAGGCTTTGTCTTTTGTCTGAAATAAAATGTGTCTAATAACGTAGCTGCCCCCTAAAAAAGGTACACACCTTCATTGAACTATAAGCATACACAATATTCTCAATTAAGAAAACTGGCTAGATCAGCACGAGTGATATTTAATGGCAACAGCGTCACCGTCAAGCCAAAAAAAAAAAACAACAACAAAAAAACAGTCACTTTAGTTAAACCAGCGTGAGCGCGAACATGGGGGGAAAATGTTTAACATTGGATTAATTCCCATTGGAAGCAGTGCAAGCAGCATAATGTAGTCACCAACTCCTGGTGTATTGTAAGGATACGTGCTGACTGTGACAGAAATAAATCAGCTATGCTTTCCTGTAAGTAAGTGAGCACAACACGGAGTAGTCAGTACTGCCCTGAGATCCATGTGACAGATTAATGATGCTGTAACACTACAGTGAAGTCTCGGGCACCTTACACATCTTACCAGTCCTTTTTTATCTACTCGATGCACACAAGAAAAACCTTTTTTTCAAAATATGTAACTCCTCTTGTCCCGTGGGCCAAGGTAGGTGTAAAAGTCTGGTGGTAGAAAAGACCTACGCATGTGACTTGAATTCACCTCAGTACATCACTAGCAGTAATGATATTGATTGTAAGGGGGAAATAAAAACTGCTGCTCCAAGTGTCTGACGAATGAAGGCATCTGTTTATTACGGAGTAACATAATGACTGTGAGACTGTGAAGCAAGGCATTGAGACATAGGGGGAAAATTGGAAGATCACTTCTATATTCACTGCATGTGTTTGTGTGAGGGTGAGAGATAATGTTGACATGCTGACTATGTGTACATACTGTACATCTATGTGGTGATATGCGTCCATTATTATGCAGATTGCAGCGTAAACCCCAGGCATGCCAATCCTTCATTCCTAACCTACACTGCTTACAGCTGCACTGCATGTTAGCTCTGTGTTAGATTCAGCACCAGTGAGTTCTTGTCTGTCGGCCCTGCGCTGGTGTCATGGTGCTAATGAGGCTGTGTGTGTGGGATGACAGTATCTGAGCTGGGCTAATGGGACTCATCTGTTCTAATTGGAAGTAGAGCTGGAGCTGAAGCTGGGGCTGGGGCCCGCCTGGGGCATATTGCTACCATACATCAGCCTGTCTAAGGGTGTGTATGTGTGCGCATTAGGCTGGGGGGCATTGTGTGTGTATGCAAGTGTGTGTGTATGTGAGGGGGGTTATCTGCATACATCAGAACATAACTTAGTTTCCCCAGTGGAGATAGATGACTGGGAAGCCCCAGGGAGCGTTATTGGAGTTTAAAGTTTTCCTTCTCGTTTTTCATCATTGGTCGGCAGAAGAAGAAGAGGAGGCGGTGATGTTAGTCGGCTCTAAACTGCTGTACCACCGTGTCCTGTTTAGTATCAGAATATGCAGGAATGGCGTAACTAGTGGTGGTGACAGCAGTAGCATTTTTAACATAAAAACTTTACAAAGTTCGTCCATCAATCGATAAACTCAAGCAGCACAAATGACAAGATCAACTTCAACTGTGCCTCAGGATTAGAAACTCCTCACTGGCTCAGAGGGTGTTAAAAAGTTGGTGTCACAGAGCAGCACGACAGCTCAGGGCGATACTGTAGCAGAGACAAAACTAAACCTAACAGCGGAAGGGTTTGTCTGGTGAAAACTTACAATGGGATGGGCAAGCGTGTCAGTGTCATTGTACACTATTGACGTGGGAAGTGTGACGTCCTGCAAACATGCCCTCTCTGGCTCCTGCTTCACTTCAGGCAGCTCCGTCTGTAGTCACAAGAACACACAAAAGCAAATGCGCAAACTTAAAATGAGCACAGAAACATGCCAGAGTGCACCAAAGCAAAACAAAATTGAATGAATTACAAACAGAAAGGTCCAGGGGAACCAAAAAAAACCTGTTAAACTTTTAGAACTCAAACTTCAGTTTTTAGAATTCCTGCAAACAATCAAAAATATAATATACAGACTGGAATATACAGAATTACTGGAGGCCCAGAACTGTGTGATAGAAAACAATCATTAAATGCAATATGACTTTTCTCCAGCAGATGGCAGTGAAACCCTGACCTAGTGCAGTTTATCTGAGGAAAGCAGAGTACTGATAAGCATCAGCTTGTATCCTGAATGCAATGCATTTATCTGTGTATGTAATAAGGCAGTGTGATATCTTATATTTTTATCTGCGGATGTCAGCCAGCTTGTGTCTTGTGTGAGGCATCAAAAAGGCAAAAAGACAAGTCCATGTAGGTCTATTAAGCTCTTTTCATGATGGTAATTACTTAAGTTAAAACATGTAAATAAAAAAATATTCAAACACAGCTTTGTGACAGGTGAGCAGTGTCAGTGAAACAGCAACAAATCACACATTATGTTCATTTTAATCGAAGTTAGAGCCAAATTCAAGGACAGAGGCTCTCTAACCCACTTAGATGTTCATGTGCCGAGTCCCGGCCGATAGAAGGAAATGTGACATTTTAAAATGACTCCTCCTGTTTACTCAAATCTCTCCTCCTTGTTATAAAGATCCATCCATCCACACATTTTCTTCTGCTTATCCAACAGCTGGGATAGGCTGTGATGAACATGACATATCAAAATTAATACTTTGCCAAGTCCATTCATGTTTCAAACACTTCTAATACCAGTCTTAGCAAAGGTTTACCCAGGTGGAAAGATTTTTTCACAATAATTTGGCAGGATAAACAAATGTAAGCAAAATCTAAGACATGCCCATTAATCAGCATCATCAAATATCAGACAGTAAAAGCAGTCATTACATTTCCAGGGAGCAATATGCTGAATGCACGTTTTTACTGAATGAAACTTGCTTGAAAGGGGAGAAATATTTCTGATGAGCTACAGTAGCAGATGTTTAAGGTTTCACTGGGCTCTCCTCATTAGCAGTTAATTATATATTGTTAACAGACTCAACTCATAGATACATTACAATAATACTAAGACCAAATAAAATAAAATAAGAGCTTATTCACAAGCAAAGACATACTGAAATACAGTTCAATTACAGGTACATATTTTAGTACAATACAGTTTAAATGGGTTTCATTAATTATCTGTGTATAATTACATATATAATTGATTATATTTAGCCACTACTCTTCTCATAGATGTGATACAGATAAAAAACTCCCAAATAAGATGAATAATTAGGATCTACGAGTAACATTTGACTCACAATTGCCCAAAAAGGCTGGTGTAAAACCAAAGAAGAGCTGTTAAAACCTGGTTTAAACTTAAATTGAAAATACAATTAATACTGCAACCCCTTTCTGCACTTTATAATATTTTCTTGAACAATTTAAAGAAAATCTTTCCCTGATTTTACTTGTTAATGGCATATCTGTAGCCTACAACACACAGAATATCAGTGACTTTATCCCTGATCCACGCACCTGATCACGGTAAATTTATGTGAAAGGCGCTTGAAAGTGACTCAGTAAAGACAAAGTATTCTGTTTATGTGCAACCGGTGCAGACCGCCGGTGCCAGAGCACACTGGCTTAGTCCATTTCAAATTGCAACCACACGGGTCTTGACCTTTTGTCAGACTCACCAAGCTATGTCAAAAAAGTCTGTGCAGGCTTGCTGTCACATGTTGTCGCCTATCTTTTTGAAAGAGCCATGAGCCTCAACAAATCAAATTCCTGCTCCTTCAGAGACACGAACATTTCAATAATGACTTCTGTGTTTTGTCTGCATCTGCACAACCAGAGGGGGGAGAAAGAGACAGAGAGAGGGAGACAGAGGATTGCTGTTGCCTGCTGTGGCTTTTGTGTGGGTGCTGCCGCTTTGGAGGCGGCGGAACAGTGGAGCGTCTGATGAAACCGTCTCAGGTCGGAACAAACGGCACTGAATGGGAATGTTTGATTTGGTCTGGGCTGTCTCTGGACAGACGGCACAGCATTGCAGAGAGGGAAATTCAATAAGAGATGGAGTGAAAAGCTAGAGACAGTGAGGGGCAGGGAGTGAAAGAGAGACAGAACGCACCTTTATATCATCCCTGGATGATTTGAAAGCCTGAGGAACAAAGGAATCACTCTCGATGGCCTCAATGTCCTTTATCCTTCGCACTTGTTCCTCCAGAGAAGTTCCCTCTGAAACACATGTAACACAGAAAGAAGCACATACGCATCCAGAAACTGACACACATGTACACAGACACACACACACACGTGTGCCAGCCAATCCTTGTCATGTTCTGAAAGGCACCAGATTTCATGGGGATTGGGCTATGGCTCTGTATGATGCCCTTTGACACATACAATAAAAATATCTGATATTCCTCTATTTTAATCTTGGCCTCCATGAAAAAAGTACTCTAGCTTAGCCAAGGGCATAGACTTCCTACAAAAGCCAAAGAAGGGAAAAAAATACTAACAGGATAATAGCCAGACAGTGAATTACACTCAGATAATGCATTCTAAAATAATCAAAAATATGAACACAAACTCATTGCAAAGGAATTTCATTATGGAGACTAAATGTGATTAGGTTTCATACAGTTTTCAAGCATCAGAAAGTATTTTGCTTTGGCTTGTCCAATCAAACAAAGAGACACAAAGGGTTTCAATAAATTACTCTTGGATATAAACACACCAGGATTCTGCATATCAGATAATAAAATCATTTCAAGAATTTGAGAGCTGTCTTTGTAGCGTAGGAGGGCAAAAATAGGTGTGCCGGGAAAGTTAGCAACGGAAAAAAAGAAGAAGAAAAAAAAAAGAGTCTGAATGCTGCTATTATTCTCTGGTTGTCAATCTTTCTACTGATCAGTCAATATTCATCCCTCTCTCCCCCATCCATCCGTCCTCTCCTGCACTCTCCCATCTCTCTATCTGTCAATCCAGCAGACATCCATGTTTCTCTGCTGCACTGATGTAGGCTGTGTCGTGAAAACAAGTACACACACACACACACACACACAAAGAACAGGATATAGGAATTGGGACACAAGTGCTTCCACATGCGTACGTGTTCGCAAAAACTTACATACTTACACTTGTGGCTTGCATAAATCTGTACATGCATCACAGTCCTGCTACACACTCACACACTCTCACTTTGTGCATTTGGAGCTAATAGCAGGAATTAATTCAATCCATTAGCAGTTACAGAAAGGGTGTCACAACAGATATTCATGGCCCTGGTGTTTAATGAATAAATGAATATTTGTTCCAGCTTTCACAGCAAAGCGTCACACGCTATCAAACACACACACGAACGAACACACACACACACCCTATTAAAGTTCATAATAGCACTCAAACAAACTCGGTTTTGATTTTAATGCAGTGCAGAATTGGACAACTGAATGACAAGTGGAATTAAGCCTTCCTATATGACAGACTATCAGCTTGTCATCCTGTACGGGAAGATGTGAGCATAGACGCATTGCACAGCAGCTCCAAAAATAGTCATTACCTTGACTGGGCTGCTAGATGAAGTCTGAACACTGGCCCAATATCCTCTTCAAGACTGTGGCCTGTCCTTCACACCACTATCACCACTGCTCATTCCACAAGCATCCGTGTGCTCGGATGAAAACTAATGCCTGTGACTGCCCGACAATTAATTCGGCACATTAATTCGCTTTTTTTAATTACCCCATCTCTGCTGTCCTTTGAGCATGAACACCCTATATAAACAATCACCACACAAAACAGCCACACTGACATGTACCCCCACCCCCCCCACCCCCCCCCCC
>VUQK01015849.1:10569-34029 GCA_015106715.1 Bujurquina vittata
TTTTTTTTTTTCCTTAGAGAAAAAAAAAAAAAATGGACCCCCCCCCCCCCCCAAAAAAAAAAAAAAAAAGATTATGATCCTGGTTTTTTTTAATGATTTACAAAGAAATG
Organism: Bujurquina vittata; assembly: GCA_015106715.1. Classification (NCBI taxonomy): domain Eukaryota; kingdom Metazoa; phylum Chordata; class Actinopteri; order Cichliformes; family Cichlidae; genus Bujurquina; species Bujurquina vittata. The sequence continues at coordinate 10,680 of VUQK01015849.1, forward strand.
TTGTCAGTTCTATTCTGCTTAAGTCTGCTCAAGTAAAAGACTAAAACCTTGAGTTTGGCAGCAGGAGACAGGAGAACACACAACAGACACAGAACAGAACAAACATTTGGAAGTTTCTCTTCCTCCAAATCAAACAGACGAACAAAGAAAAAGTAAGAATAGAATTAAATAACAACAAAAAGGGGAAAAACCCATTACACAAAACTAAAAAAAAAAAGACCAAACCCTTATTTTAAGACTCCTCTTATTTATTTTGGTACTTTTAGTAACTGAGATTGAGAAAGGAATAGTTCATCGACAGAAAATAAGCTGGAATTGGGAAACTCTGTTTAGCTGGCGGGTTTTTTCTCCACTGAACTGGAAGTCACAGTGTTCAAAAGCTAAACAGTACTACTGTTTTCTATTCAGCTGCCAGATTTTGAGACTTGCATAATGCTAGAGTTTTTGTAAGTCAAACGAGGAGGCTGGAGTGTATGTGGCAGTAGCCTGATTGTGAAAGCGTAAACTTGACTGAACCAGAAGGTTTTGCACTTCTGAATTAGACACTTTCTTGAATCCATATTGTACAAAATGTTCAGTCAAAAACCTGTGAGTGTTTTCTGTGAGTTGTAGGTAGTTTTCCATGACATGGCACAGGTTGTGGTAATAACAGATGTTGTAGTCTTTTATCTCTCTCTCTCAGTACTCTGTCCGCTTTGACTCTTTGGTGCAGAACATTGCTTAATGATCATGTCACAATCCTGTCTGCAGGTGTTGCAGTATTTCTTACTGTACCTAAAAAAAAAAGGTGAAAATGTGGTTTGCAAACATACCATGCTGTTCTATACCTGACAAACTGTCAGAGTCACCCATTTTCAAACAGCATTTCCTCAAAGTGTCACTCTGTGGGTGTGAAAGTGTCTGCTCACTCGGTGCTGTCAGAGGATGTGTGAAAAAAAATCTGTTTTTCTTGTTGCTAAGTAGTTTGACAGTTCATTTGAATCTGTTGTGTGTTTTTAATCCTGAAAGCCAGTTCTTGTGAAAATTGATTATCTTTACAATCTGTGCTGTGAGAATAGAGTTGTGGCGTTCTTTTTTCTTCTTTGTAACGGTCTCTAGATTTGGCGCAATAACAGAACTTGATTGCTAAAAAAGAAATTAATTAGTTTTGACAGATCTGACAGGCGGTGATTTATTCTCTTCTTGAACTGTAGCGTTTTGTCTTGTCCGTGGCAAAGTGTGTGGGCAGTGCATTATTCAGCACTGGACTCAAACTGCAAAAAGTACATTTATTTAAGTGCATTTACTATCTACATGTTGTACTTGCGCCTGTATTTGCAATTTAAGTTCATCTCCACTGTTTTTGGCTGACAGATATTGGTAAATATATACTTTGAGATGATTTATAGGAACATTAAGGTTATGCATAAAAAAAAAAACGCTCCAAGTTGTTCCACCACATTAGTTCTAAAACTTCATGCATTAAAAACTGCTTAATTACATCAAATTATGTATAAAATCAACCAGTACTCTGGTGCATAGAAATTGATGCACTAGTATTATTAGTCTATGTGTATGTATGCATAGACAGACAAATTTGTTGGTACCCTGCTATTAAAGAAAGAAAACCACACAATGTAACTGGATAAAAGTAATAATTACCTAAAAATTAACTCATGAAATGAGACACTGCTTTTGAATTATGGTTCAACAGAATTATTTTTAAAAAGATAGAAAAAAAACAACCTCCCTGGACGAGGCCGCAAAAAGAAAATTGATGACAAATTGAAGCGACAGATAATATGAATGGTAATCAAAGAGCCCAGAACAACTTCCAAAGAGATCAGAGGAGAACTCCAAGGTCAAGGTTCATCAGTGTCAGATCGCAGCATCCATCGCTGCTTGATCCAAAGTGGACTTCACAAAAGACGACTGAGGAGGACACCACTGTTGAAAGCAAATCATAAAATGACGCGACTGGATACTGAGAAACCACAAAGCTTCTGGGAAAACGTCCTTTGGACAGCGAGACAAAGCTGGAGCTTTTTGGCAAATTACATCAGCTCTAAGAATACAGACGCAAAAAGGAATTGCATAAAGAAAAGAACACTGTTCCTACTGTGAAACATGGAGGAGGCTCTATGTTTACTAAGACTGAGGGTCTAAATGACAGTTGTTTGTATTTTGACTGTTGTAATTGTCTTAAAAATTGCCCTTTACAACCAACCCACCCCCTCCCACCATATAATAAAAAAGATTTAACACAGAAACTAACAAAAATTTAAAGTAAACATTTTAAACACTTATCTGCAATAAAATGACTTTAAAAACTAACTGAAAACAAAATCACAATGTGGATATCCTCCCACCATTAATGAAAAAATAAAATAAATTGTGGAGTCTTTAGACCAGGAAGGTTAAAATGGATGCTCTGACAATATCTTCCCATTTATATCAGGCAGGAGGATAAAAACATGTAAACTAATTTTAAAAAATCCCAAACTATACCAACTCTGTCACTCACATGTGAGAAAATGTGTGGAAAATGTGCATGACCTTTCTGTTTGATAAGCAAAGACATGCAGCACTGTGGGACTGTTTGAATATTTTTATTCCAAAAGAAGTCTGTGTGTCTATAGGTTTGAACAACAGGGCGGTCTCTCTGAAGAATATCATTTCACCTTCATCCCAACACTTCCCACCCTCCACCCTTCACCCACACGCACACCAAAGAGCCTCTCACTCTTCAATAGGAATAATAACAATTTCATCATAATAGTCATCAGTTTTAATAATCCATTTAGCACTAGTATAGAAATATGAAAAAATACCAAAGAAAACAACAGAAAAGTAAACAAATGTTTGTTTCGTGGAGTGAATGTTCAGACACCCCATTTGACTTGTTTTGTGACCCTCCCTTCCCATTTAGATTAATATTAGCAATATTTTGGCTTTTTTAGGGCTTGTACCCTCCTCTTTCCTCTCCACAGTAATGCACAGCTTGTAAATGCTTTCAGCTGATGGTTTAAAGCTGTTTGTGGCCACTTGATGGCTGTGCGGTACTGCCACACATCAGGTTTCCAGAACTTGTTCGAACCGAAGAAGCCATTGAAGAAAAAAAAAAACTCTGAACACAACTTTGAAAACAACAAACAACCACTGGGTTTACACACTTTAGACAACAAAGGAATCGGAGACGAAGACGCTGTGGATGAGTGTGTTATTGTTTGTGTGCGCTGTGACGATTTGTGGAAAAGGTTGACTCCTGTCAGCAATCTGGACACAAAGGCAGAAGTAAACAGAGGAATAAAGAGAGGGAAAGAGAGAGAAAGAGGCATCAAATCAAGCCTGCGTCTGCTGACAGCAATCATTCAGAGAAACGGCATAATGTGTGCAAACAATGTTATCATTCGTTATCTGGAGCACAACGCTGTCAACAAATCTGCTTCCTTGCAAAATGAATAACATATATAGCAATGCAATGTTAGCCCAGACAACAATGCCTTCGTTTTTCTGGGGGATTTGTCAAGGGTGAACTGGTGGCTTTGCACGTTATCTCATCGACTTTGCATTACTGCTGGACGTAGGATGCTGCAGGTGGGATTTGGAAGATGCGACAATTGGGGTTTTATGCACATCTGTACACTGGTGAAAATGGCAATTCCAAAACAGAGGCAAGAGGGAGACAAAAGAGAGGCTACAGATACTTGCAGGGAGCTGGGACACTGTGGTTTCCAGTAATTAAGAATAAGCTTCTAAAGCATTACATTCATAAACTCTGTCAGGAAATCAATCTATGAAGAAACCCAATACGAAAACATGGGCGCCGTCTTATACTATAAACGTTACATTGGCTAACTCTTGACTGCTGGTGTTCCAGAAAGACTTTATTACAACTGTCACTGTAAGTACACCAACCACAACTAAGTGGGTGTATCGAACTCCCCCAGTCCACTAAGTAGTGAATCATTCAGCAAGGATTAATTTGGGAACTGACTGGGCAACAGGTTCAATGCACACTGAGTCACTGACCTGTAGAAAATGCAAATGCAGCACACGATAATAATGGAACATCAACATTCTGAGTAATATGTCTGCATTAATCATGCAAACATAATATGAAGATGAACTGTTCAGCAGAGGTACATACAGTATACTGGGGCAGCATATAAAATGAATTATGTCTACATTTGATGTAATGAGAGCAACATGCTTGCTGCCCGCCATGCATTCATGTAAATAATTGGATTTACTGCTGACATAAAACTGATCTGATCTGTTTTTTTTAATTATTTGTTTTTTTGTTTTTCTTGTGTTTTTTTTAACTTAAACCACAGCAGGGCAAGCACTAAACTGTATCCGAGTGAATAAGAAGATAAGGCTACCCACAAACAGATGAAGATGGAGGATTAGGAAACATTGCCTGTATCTTTAAATCTGGCACAAGTGCAATCCCTTTTTAAAAAGGCAACACAGCTGGGCACTGCAGCTTTGAGCAGATGTAGGAGAAAGAATAGTAAAGGGCGTATTTATTAGGGGACTATTTTCAGGCACTGGTTGTTTTAGTATTTATGGCAATAAAACGGTCCGTGTGAGAGTGAATTAAAAGAAAATACAGCCATGTATTAAAGGAACATGTCCCTTGATTCAACAGGAATCTGATGACAAAAAACAAAACCACTTCTTACTGTATATCCACTGTATGTAATGCACTCGCTGTCTTTCATGCCACAGTTATTTGCTGCTTAAAAGCAGTGGCTGGTTGCTGGAAACTCGCCTACAAAGTTATTGTATGTTGAGTGAAAACTTAACACTTTTAAGAAAAAGGCCAAAACATGCAAACCCACCAGTATTTTTCCCTTCAGGCACACTTTGCTTATACACTAGAGTTTGTTTTCACTGGAGTTTCGTAGAACTGTAAGGCTATAACAATAACAACATAATTAAAAGAGATTCGATTCCCTACCAGAGAGAAAACATTTCTCCTACATCTATTTATCAGCATTGCCTGCATTCGGCCCCCCTCCTGAATGAGTCCCCAGTCACTTAGAGGAGTAATTAGGTGATCAAAAGCTTGAGACAGTATTGACGAGGCTGTGTTGAGTCTATCATACTGGCAGGAGCCGCTACTGTGGATGGCCAAGTTAGTCTGTCGAACGGAGAGAAGGAAGGAAGCCGCAGCCACAGCCTGTTGGCGCATTAACAAGACCCTTAAAAAGATGCCCAGAATTAACAGATCAGGACAGATCTAATAATGGAAGTAGTTCAGTGAGGGAATTCTTATTCAAATTCTGTAGTGTCCTTTTTTTTTACTGTCTGGCTCTTTCCACCTCCTCTTTTTCTCTTCGTCTCTATCTTGCCTCTCTGTCTCTGGCTTGCCCAGTCCTTCTATCTTGTCTACATGGTGTGAACAGAGGTGAAAAGAAGTAAGGGCTTGGCAAGCGTTACCCGGGATAACGAGGGACATTAATTTCACATTTCAAAGCCTCTTGTTCGCTCGTGCTCTCTCTCTCCCTTTTTGAGACTGTCTGAATATCTAACACTGGTAGAAAGGAGCTGTTGCTGGGTACATGATTCTCCTCATTTTGAGCAGTTACAGACGAACTTACAGGAAGCACAAATTTTACACACATACACACGCACACACGGTGTAAAGAAAAGCAGACCAACAGTTTTCTCTGCTACTGTTTGCATTACGTTGCCTTGAAGTTGTTTCATCCAGCTTCCCTGATCCCATCCAAAAAGCAGCTATGGGGCACAGGGAGGGACACAAAACTCTTGAACACAATTAGCTGTTTTAGCTGATGTCAAGTTTCTTGGTATGTTATAATCCACCATAATGTCACACATAGTCTGTATTTAACTCTGAAATTCCCACTTTAAACAATGGTAACAAAAAGACAACAAAAGCAAAAAAAAAAACCCAAAAAAAACAGCCATCAGGAAATAATTCTCTGGAAGTCTTTCAGCTGCTGTTTTAAAATCACATACAGATACAGTATGTCATCCAGCAAGGCTTCATTTCAGTAAAGGGCTAGTTAGCTTCCAGTGTCTGTGAAAGAAAACCAGCACCTTCAAACTAGAAGTGACGTGAGAGAGGAGTAAGGAGACAAAAGGAGGCCGCCGGGCACTGAAATATGGTCATGTGCATTTCTTCTGTGATTTATCCAAACTGAACTGTTCGTGTGAGCTGAATACACATGCTTAACCGATGACCACCTCACAGCCACTTCTGTGTCTTTAGTTCTGAAGGTCAACTGGATGAAATCTTGTTTTTCTCCACATTTCTTATCCTTTTGAAGGTCATCTCTCTTTGTGTTGGCTGGTTTTGTCATGAGTTCAACTCCATTTTTTGTTTTTTTTTTGTTTTTTTTAACTGCGTTCCTCCCTCATCTCAAACCTTTTAGTTCTCAGGTGAACTTGATCTGTGGAAACACTGTTTTTCTAGGCAACACAAATGTCCCTCAATCCTTCCCCACGCCCACCTCACTACTTCAAGCCTCAGTCCTGGTCTCCCAGTAGGTCTGTGGTGTTGCTGCTCTGTGGAGGTGGAATGGGTCGAGGGGTATGAGCTGGGGGGCTGTGATGTAGTCGCCTTGGGCTGGGCACCCCTCCACCCTCACTGTCCGTGTTGGAGGAGGATGGGGGTGGGGGTGGTGGTATCCGAGGCAGGGGGGCAGATGAAGGTGGTATTCTTGTTGACGTTGATCCTATACTGCTACCTGATCTCAGGCTCTGGATCCTTCGGCACTCTTGACAGATTCTCACATGAGTGCAGCTGCGGGCAGGCAGCATCACAGGGGTAGGGGCAGGTGGAGGTGGGGTGGTGTTGGCTCCAAGTGGATCATCTAGGATCCTTTGGGGCCCAGGCCCCAGATCTGGCTGCCCCGTTCCTCCAGCTCCACCTGTCAGGGGGCCAGCTCCACTGTACAGCTTGCCGTTGCTGAGCCGCATCTCCCGGACCAAGCGCAGGGGCCGAGGGGCCCCTAGAGCGATGCGGGTAGGGTGGCGCAAGGCTGCTGAGCTGCTCAGGGGCCGTCTGCGGCGCAAACGGGAGCTCTTTTTACAAGAGACGGCGTTTCGGAACTCTGTGATCATCTCCTGACAGACAGACACCTAAAAGAGAAAGCGAAGGAGGGAGGAAAGAAGAAAGACGGAAGGGAAGGAAGAGGGAAGGAGGCAAAGGCAGGGGAGGAGGTGCCATAGACACAAAGTAGGCAGGCAGCAGAACAAGACAAGTGGTAAGGCAGTACATAAATAGGAGAGCGGAGGGGAAACAAGAAATTTGAAAGGAAAAGCAAAACAAAAAGAAGAAGCCGGCAACAAGGCAGAACAGACACGGTGGGCATGGTAAACAAAAAGGAGCAGGAGAAGCGAGGGCGCGGAGATCAACAAATGGAAAGATGGTTTGAAAATAAATGGAGAGGTCATAGGAAGGATGTGTGGATGGATAGAGATGGAAGAATATCCAAGAAGCAGAGAGAGTTATTACAATCCAAACACAGAATAGCAAAATGTTTAGTTAATGGGCACTTCAATATGGCACCATGAACGGACAGGCAGGCCGGCACACTCAGGCGCACAAATACAGAAGCATTCACTCATACAGCAACTGTGCACAGCCTCACACACACTCTCTAAACCAAACTTTCATGTCCAGAAATACTTCTCATCATTCCAGCAGCATGACTACTGCAATATGCATGACTAACAAAATGCATCAACATATCCACTACAGACAAACATCATTCTCAATGAAATCATGATTTTTTTTAAAAAAGTCATGTGCTCACATAAACAGAAACAGTACTCGTTATTGGAGAACAGACACTGAAGGCCGAATGACAGGAGGTGTGTGTGTGTGTGTGTGTGTGTTTGAGAGAGAGAAAGAGACAGAGGGAGACGCAGAATGACATGAGTGAGAAGCAATCCAACAATGGAAACGAAGAATACCAGCGTACATGTGAGGCATGTAAAAGAAGATACATCATGACATTTAATGCCAGGGGAAAAAATTCACACAACTTCTTTATGCAAGCAAATATTGGCATTTCTCAATATTGCTTATCAAACTATCGTGGTTAGCTCACAAACACTTACTGCCATACTGTTAAACACCAAACACTAAAAGGGCACAGAGAAATCAAAACAGGCAGAACATGCGATCAGATTCTCTAGATCTCGTAAAATTTCAACACTTCAGCAGGTCAGAGCCGCATACTTAAACATTCCTCTCATCTCACATGCACATAGCACAGTGAACCTCGACTGTTACAGCACAAACACATACAAATGGAGGCAAAAGCTGAAAAAAAATCCATCCATTCTCTCTCTCTCTCACACACACACACACGCACGCACGCACACACGCACACGCACACAGAGACACACACCAAACAACATAATCAAAAGGGTTGGCGGGATGCCATGGGAACCTACTGGGGTGTGTCTGTGGGGTCGGCGAGGGCAGGTATGGGGGCATACCTCATCAGTCTCTGCCGAGCGGCGTGTCGACCACACAAACTCCATAATGGCCACAAACACAGCGATAATGAGGCCACAGATCAGCACCACGAAGATGCCCCCAATGTTCTCCATGCCCAGACCTTGACAACAGGCCACAGGAGACAAACATTAGCACATACATGAACAAATGCATCAACACTGGGAGCCGATTATTGTCAAACTAGGTTTACAGCATAAGTCCTGTGGAAACAGATTTATAACGTCTTCTGTGTCTCTGGTAGTTGAGAGAAGTGCTGGGAAATCTAATCTTCTCTTTCAGTAAGTTTTACAATAAGCCAATTTTATTCATAAATGGCAAAATCACATTGTAATCCCAAATACTACAAGTAATTAGATTCAACTATTTAAGCTTGATACTCACAACAAACATTAATATTTTGAGTTTTTGCCAACATTTTTAGGTTGATTAAATAGATTTATTATTAGCTTCAACTATTTGTGGCACCACTTCAAGGTGTAGCTTCACTGTACTCGTATTTCAATGTGAATGTGTGCACCCTGACATCATCCTGTTAATGCGTCTGGTGAGGGATAATAGGAAGGTATTGATGTGTGGCCTCTCACAATTCCATGTGATATGTATCAAAGGTTGTACACATAATCAAGAAAGGCAAGAGGAAGCAAAATAAATGTGAAGACCAACTGACATCTGTTTGTCAGCTTTAGTCTGCACTTTAATAATTCCAGACAGGCGCGGGAGTGTCAGGAAAGAGAGCTGGAATAATAAGCATGTCAAACGACATTGTTGGATGTTTGTTACATTTATTGATAAATTGCTGAAGTTGTGTTTTGTTTACCTTCACGTTAGATTGTTACAGCTCTGACACTATGAGTGAAGTGAGCTGCTGGGTTGATGACTATCGCCATATTAGCACGAAGAGCAGAGTGAAGAATGATGTTTTCCTCAGAGTAAAAATAAAATCATGTGACCCAAACTTAAAATTGTCTTCATTTTGAAGTTTTATGAGAAAATGCAGATCCTGATATCATCTGCCTTTGCACAAAAGAAACTTAAAACATTTCAAGGTTAGGTTTTTACTTTAGTTTATAATAAACTTTTAATTTTATTAACTTAAAAAAAGGCCACAATTGCCTTGTTTGTTGTTTTTTTTTTTATCAGTGCACTAATTGTTAATTTGCCTCAAGAGGCTTTGCCAGCTGTACCCCATACAACACCAACTATTACAACTATCATTAGATTATCGCTTAAGATAATGATGAAAAACAACAGAATTAGAGAAAATTATTTCAAAAGCTCAGAAACCTCAGTAAGCACAAAACAGGACAGACAAGCCATTTATGTTGCATGTACAGAACAGAACAATTAGAGTAAAAACATTCAGGATGAAGAATTTGAAGTTTTATTTATGAGGTGCAGGTCAAGCCAAGAGCACAACTGTACCCTGCTGAAAACAGAATTTTGCCTACCTACACTTTGTTTTTTGCATGGATTAAACAAAGAACATACAGTCAGGTTTATAATTTGTTAGACAAAGACACAATTTTTAGACTTTTGCCTCTGTACACCACCACAATGGATTTTACGTCAAACAATCAAGTCCCCCATTTTCAGAGGCTCGAAATTATTTGGACAATTGACTGACAGGGAGTTTTATAGCCAGGTGAGGCCTTATCCCTCATTAGTTCCTGCAAAATGAAGCAGGCATATTATCTGAAGTCTATTCAAAGTGTTGAATGTGTACCATTATAAATTAGACCCCAAGAGATGTAGAGACAGCACAAACTTTACGAGTGGCCAAATCAACAATCTGGCGCATTCTTAAAATAATGAAGTGCAGGTTTTTTTAGTGCTGCAGTGACCAAATCAGGAACAACAAAAGAAAAACCACAGAAGACAAATAACGTTTATTACAGAATTATTTCCATGGTTAAGGAAAACAGCTTCACATCATCTAACCAAGTCGAGAACACATTCAAGGAGGCGGGTGTATCATTGTTAAGGTCTACAACCAAAAGTTGCCTTCATGAATGTAAGGCCAGAGAGTTTACAGCAATGTGCAAACCACTGCCTATGCTCAAGAATAAGAAAGCCAGATTAGACTTTGGAAGAAAATATCTAAAACCTCTGGGAAAAAAAAATTAGACAGATGAAACCAAAACAAATGTGTACCAGAATGATAGGAAGAGAAACGTGTGGAGAAAGGCATAAACAACTTTGAATCACACCACATCATCTGTCAAACATGGTGTAGGTAAGATTATGGCATGCTCATGTATGACTGCCAGTGGAACCGGGCCACTAGCGTTTATTGATGATGTGACTGCTGACAGAAGTAGCAGGATGAATTATGAAGTGTACAGGGCTATGCTCGCTGTTCAGATTCAGCCAAATGCTGCAGAACTGATCAGACAGCACAGAGTTTCTCAACGTAAAGAAATAGGATATTCGTCACTGGTCAAGTCAGCCAAACAGAGCATGCTTTTCTATTATTAAATACAAAGCTGAAGACAGAGCCACCGACCTTCTGATTAGCAGATGACCTGCTTTACCTCCTGATCTACAGCAACCCCTAATAATGCTGTTGATAATGGTGCTGATAGTCACATTTTGTTAACAGACTGCCTGTTGTCCACTTGGATTTTTTTGTGCCAAAGCTAAGCTCATCAGGTTCTAGCTTCATGCTAGCTTACCGCTCCTTTTCTACAGATTTCTATTACATCGATTGAAGTATCAGAAAACACGTATTTTCATAATCTCAGTTTTTGTAATAGACAATCTGCTGCTGGAAGTAAATAGTCTAACCAAAAATGCTGCCATCCTGCATTGTGAAAAGTAGTGGACTTTCCATCTTCTGCAATTTGACCCACACCCACCCAACCAAAAACTTAATGTAAGTGTAATGCTAAATCACTGCTCAGTGCTCTTTCAGCCGAATTAAAAATGTAAATGGCCTGGAATGAAGTGCATGACTGAAAAACAGAATTATGGGGCCCCGAAGGGTTTGACATAAACTGCACCGATAAAGCTGAAAAATGAAATGACTGGATTCAAGTATTTTGTTTCCAAAATCATTTTTAAAAGAGATTTTCATCTGACATCAGCGGTATAATCAGAGATGTTTTCATCATCTCTGTCATTCATACAGAAGCAGACTTTACACACACCCACATACACAAACACACACACAGATATGCACACATATTTAACACACGCATGCAAACAGATACACTCTCTCCAATAAAATTCACATTATGCACCACCTGAGACAAACAGAAGACATCTGGGAAAGTAGATTGTGCTAAGTACCCTTCGCAAGGACATTAGGTTAGGCATTAGCCATTAGCTGGACTGTAGCAGAGAGTGAGGAGACTATTACTGGGGACATTAGAGAGAAGTTGGGAACGGAGGCAGACAGCTGCGGTCGACTCACCCTTGGCACGGTGGTCCTCCTCTTTGGGACATTGGCCTCCCTCCCACCACCTCCTCTTCAGTATCTCCAGTCTGTTATTCTCCTGCAGCTGGAGGATGGCCAGTGTGATCTCATCTCTGAACGGAGATCCTGGCAAATAAAAAGAAGGCAGGATAAGAGCGAATAGTGGGCAAGGTGCAGCACAAAAACCCAGACAAGAGAGATGTTATTTCAGTAAAAGAGAAAAAAAAAACATGAAATGATTAAGTGTTAAAGAGAATAAGGAGAAAAAGAGAGTTGCTGCTGCAGCTTTGAGATGGCTAAAAGTGATCTTATGGTGAGTATAAAGAGAAGATTAGTGAGAGATAAACAGCGAGATTACAACAAGACAGACACAGTGGTTCAGCAGCTGGTTGAACAGCATACAAAGTATGCTGGAAACTAGATACATTGGACTGGATTTAGAGGGTTTAAAGGGTCCATCTGTGCAAATGACAAATATGTTTTCTTTAGCATAGTGGTATTTAGCTTTGAAGATAATCATCAGACAGTTTTTATTAAAAAGGCTTTCTGCACAAAAACAGTTTCTAAAGAAAGTGTTGACAGTTTTTCAGTGATTATCATGCCACCTTTGCTAAGTCAATGCTGGATAAAAACACCCCCTGGAAAAAAAACAAAACTATTTCAATCAGGGCCACTAATGACTGCAGCAATATGTATTTGGCATCACCTCTCACCACTTTCCAATCCTTCAGTGTGCATGCATGTAAAGCTGGAGGCTGCGGAAGAACCAGCAAAACAAGCCAATACAGAACAAAGCAGGTACCGGTTATAATAGACAGGACACGAATAGGTGAAACAGAGGTCATGGTGGGGTTGCCAGACAGCTTGCAGATGAGCAGCCTAATGATTTTTAAATAGTATAGCCTTCAGGAGATTTGCCAGTTGGATGTGTGGTAGGGTAACAGCTGTGCCATCAGTTTTCAACAGTGTCTTTAAGTCAAGTTAGGCTGACCTGCAGCTTTAGATTTAGTGTACAAATTTCAGAGGTATAAACCATCTATCTTCCAGCCAGAAAGCAGTCAAGTGTCAGAATGTCTGCCTATTTCTGTAAGTTTCAATAGCCGCCTACCTTGAGGTGAGTGAAATAATATATTTTGTTATTTTCTTCTTTCGGTCCCTCACAAAGGCTTGTTTCACCCCTGAGGTCTGTCTTTCTTTTATCTGTGTCTGCTTTTTCTCTCCGGTCTTCCACACCCTTAATAATAGAAAGTGAGATATGGCTGACCTCTTCATAGGAACAGATTACTGTTATTCAGAGACATCTCATGAATGTGCTAAAAAGTGGCTTCACAAGAGCTGGGCATGAGTGGAAAAGCAATTAACTGTATGTACGTTACTTCCATTTGAAAAAGCTCCTAATCCCAGAGATAAAAAATAAATCAACCATGTACAAGACATTTTTCAGGTCTAATCTCACAAATCACTGACAAATACATGTGTCTATTTAGCATAATTGATCTCGTGCTTCTCACGCTGTCATTTAATGAGTTTTTTTTTCTATTTGTCAATTAATTACATAATATAAAGCAAAGATAGTGCCTTGCCTGGTCTCTATTGGAGATGCTCAGTCACAGTATTTCTCTTCTAGGACTTACACTCTATGGTAACTTCATCATGTACACATGTTAAAGCTCGCAAATATCAAAACAGCCAAACACATTGCAGCTACTCGTTGTATTTAAGCATGTGGACATGGTCAAGACAACCTGCAGAATTTCAAACTGCACATCAGAAAGGTGATTTAAGTAACTCTGAATGTGGAATGGTGTTTGATGCCAGGCAGACTGATCTGAGTATTTCAGAAACTGATAATTGACTGGGATTTTCCCACACAACCATCTAGGGTTTACAGAGAACAGTCTAAAAAAGATAAAATATCCAGTGAGCAGCAGCTCTCTGGGTGAAAATGCCTTGTTGGCAGCAGAAATCAGAGGAGAATGGCCAGAATGCCTTAAGCAGGATGATGTGCCATATCACAAAACTCAGATCGTCTCAAATTGGTTTCTTGAAAATGACAATGAGTTCACTGTACTCATACGGCTTCTACTTTAAGCAGATTTCAATCCAACAGAGCACCTTTGGGATGTGGTGGAAGGGGAGATTTGCATCATGGATGTGCAGCCAGCAAATTGACAAAATCTATGTGATACCAAAATCTCTGAGGAATGTTTCCAGAAGCTTGCTGAATCGATGCTACGAAGAATAAAAATAGTTCTTAAGGCACAAAGGGGCCCAACTCGGTGTACCAAAGGAGCAAGGGGTACCTAAGAAAGGGTTTGGTAAATATATATTGCAACCATAAACATAATATTATCTCTAGTCATCACAAGAATGACAAGAATGTAACTTTTCTGAAGAAATGTCATTTTAAGGATAAAAAGGTCCTATAAGAGCAGCAGATTTAGAATGCCTGAAACACCTCAAATGGTTTCTTTCGATGTGGAGATTTAGCTGCTCTGCTCTGAGACCCTCTTGAATGACCAATCCATGTGTAAATCCCCCTCTACTCTCCCCCCATTTGTGAACAAGGCCCCAAGGTACTTAAAGTCCTCCACTTAGGGCAGCAACTCGTCCCTGACCCAGAGTGTGCACTCGACCCTTTTCCAGCTACAGTAAGAGTCATGGTCTCAAACATGAGCTAATTCTCATTCCTACCACTGTAGATGACACTTAATTGGAAAGTGAGGAAACTAAATATTTAGTTTTATAGCATGCCATATGTAAAGTGTCAGTAATTCTAAAAAAAGGAGTCAGGTGTTACATCTCTACTAGCTTCCCAGTTGCTTGATGTTAATTTTACAAGGCTAATTTCAAGGCTTTATTGATAAATTCTAAGTCTACTCAAAGACATGAGAGTTAGTCGAGTGATCTTTATATCCTGGATGAGGCGAGCCATCTTCAGGCATCTTGGTTAAGGTGAAACATGAGGTTGCCTGTTTGCTGTGCATGCTATAAGGCTTTGAAGCGTGAGAAAATCACTTATTGATGTTTATGCTACTTTTCAAAATCGTTTCACTCATGAATCCATTAGAAGATTTTAAACTGTGTGCAGTTATGTTGGACCACCCTTTAGATGGTGTTATTTTATGCTTTGTTTCACACTTTTCCTGGTTTGGAAAGCATCATGGCAAGTCAAGAAGTAATAAAAAGTGATTTATCAAATGAGATAACAATAAATAGCATGTTTAAGTAGTAATGAGACTTTAATACACTAAGAAATATAAGCAACTATGTATTTTTTTAACCTTTATTTAACCAGGAAATTAAATCCTTCAGATTAAGAATCTGAAGTTTTGTGATGCAGTGTTATTACCCAGTGGCATGCCAATGCCGTAGCCCTTGGTGTCCAGCAGGCCTCCGATCTTTGTGAGATTACAGTTCAGGCCACGGTGATATTCGTTCATAGTGCTCTCCATTAGGAAGGCATACTTGGAGTTGAGCACACGGGCAATGCCTTCCTCTGTGCTTTTCACAAATACACTAGGCTGCTTGGAGTTCATGTAGTTCCACATGCGCTGGTAGGTCTGGTACCTTGAGTTCTGCGGAGAGAATGGGAACACAACAATGGCAATTCAGCAGTAATTACAGTTGAACTTACGAGCTTCCCCGACAAGGCAGAATATGAAAGAGATGCATTACAGATAAAGGGAAGGGAAGTATACGCAGGAGAGAAAATCAGGTGTGAACAATGACAAGCAGAGTAAAAATATCAATAGCAAACAGGGGATAAAGCAGAGCGGAGAGCAGAGGAAGAAAAAAGGAAAGAGAACCAAAGCAACAGATTATTTGCTCACAGCGTAGCTGATGCATCATCTTTCATACAGATGGAAGTATATCAGCACACAGGAGGTGGATCGGCACTTAGAGAAATATGGCAAGCTCCAAAACAGGATTAAGTTTACAATTACATGTTGCATCTCTTTGTATGTGAGAAGAAAGGAAAAGAGTATAGACGGTTCCATCTGTACAACAATAGAAGTGCGTATGTGTGTGTGGATTAGGAACTGAGTGGGGTAATGTACTGTGGCAATGAAACAGGCTTATGTAGACAAGCACACAACACTCTTTCTTACATCCTCCATTTGGATAAAGACTAGTGAATGAAAAATACACACAAATTGGCATGTTGCCATTTAACATGTATACAAACATATAAGCAAATACATTCTTTAAACAAGCACCTACACACACCCCTCTATCATAATGCGCCCGCACACAAAGACAAGACCCATACACATGCACACACATACACACTATGACAAACACAGATGTCGACACAGATGCCGGTAGCGTTCTCGTGAGCAAACACAGGCAGTCAGCCACTTAACACAAACACAAACAGCCATAAAGGAAACAAGAGAGAAACTCAGAGACAGAGTGGCAAATATGAGGAAAATCGTTCTCTCCATTCACAGCAATGAAGAGAGAAGCACTGCAGTAAATTACATATAACGCACACACACAAACAAAAACTTTATGAACAGCTATTTCCTGAATTGCTATGAGAGCAATTTAGGAAGTCAGTAAATCCAAATGACTACACAAACGATTTAACATGGATAAAAACACACATAAAATTATTGCCAAATTCCAAATCCAAGCACAACCAGAGCCGCACCATAAAGAAGGTCATGGTGCTCCCTCCGTGGATCGTGCCGTACTCAATGTTGGTCTGATCAGCCAAATCGTCCGGAGACTCTATGGGAACCTCCATCCGCTGGACAGTCAAGAAGGCTGCCAGGTTGGCCGTGTAGGAGGAGATGATGATCAGCGTAAATGCCCACCTATGAGGTGGGAACAAGAGAAAGGAAAAAAAGGAAACGATGAAGCACTGCAGATGTGGCAAAATAGATTTGAAAAATCCATCATAGTATTGATCAGCTGCAAAATCCATATATATCTTAATTCATCCCAATTTCAAGAAAGTCAGTAGAGATACTTTGCTGGGACGGAGCTAACAAAGGAAACTCCTGTAACATCAAGACATTTATCAAACTGAACATTTTATAAAGTGTCATAGTAAAATAGCCCCACTCATTGATTTTCAAATGATAATATACTTCAATGTAAGCAGTGTCGCTTTACAACTATTCGTCCAAGACTTTACTCTATACCAGTAACCTTGAAGATGGGACTTCTTTTACTGTATGTCTACAAACTTTATTCAAATAAAACGTCATGTACTCACTATCCTTAATATCTTGCTCACCTCTGTGTAATCTGCTGTTCCTGTCTTCCTTTATCTCCTCAGCTCTTAGTGGTTATTATTTCATTCTCTTGTGCCTCTTCTCACTGTCGCTCTTGCCACAGGAGTACCATCCGGCTAGTATTTCTGTGAGCTTAGCATTTTTTTTCAATTGTTTCCATAAAATGCTGGTACTCAGGGACTTAAACTTATGAGCAATATGTCAGCAATATGCTTTAAAAATTTAAAATACAAATCTTCTATATCTCTCACACAGCAGCAGATGTACTGAAACTATTTTTTAATGAGACATCCAGTGAAAAATGCTTTAAATTACATAAAACTTGAAGTATTCTTTTGCAAGTACGGGGCTTAGAATTTTATTGACATTGTCCTTTGCAATACAGAGTATTGTCAAAATGGTTAATACAGATAATTTATTCAAATCTTGCTGAAGACTTGTTTTTGTATTGCTTGAACCTTCTACTACTACTAATAATAATAATTTGCAGCCACTTAACAGTGGTTTTCACGTGATTTTAATGTATTTACATGTTTTTTACTTTATAAAAACTTTATATACGTAAATATAACAGTTTCCATTGTACCAAAGAGCAAAACAAGAAAAAATGTGGGCTATTAAACAACAAGTCCCTGTCAGCATGTGATTTAATAATTGATCAAAATATTGATTTATTCTGCCTCACAGAAACTTGGTTACAGCTTATTATTCAACCAAAGACCCAGGCAGAGGTATAATTCATTTGAAAGTCTGACTCCTAGCCTTGTGCACCCTAATTGGAAAACTCAAGAACCAGTTTTGTTTGTTTCAATACAACTTTTTCCAGATTTAGTGCTCAGTTCAGATAGAATAATTATAGTCGTTGATTTAACATTCATGCAGATGCTGAAAATAACGACATCAACACTCTCTGAAAATATAAATGATGCTACTCATTGTTTTAATCACACTCTGGATCTTGCTCTGACTTATGACCAAAAACTCAACATTTAACAATATTTCCTGAAAATTCTCTTTTGTTTTAATAACATTCAATTTTACAATAGTGGACTGAACAACACTGGAAAAACTATTTCAGTAGGTTAGATGTCTTTCTCAAAGTACTGTAAGAAAATGTAAAGAAATGCTTCCTCCACTGTTATTTTCTTCAATGCCATGTGCCAACACAGTACAGAACTGCTACCTAAACTCAACTCCCACTGAGGTCGATTATCTTGTTAATACTGCTACACCCTCACTGCATATGATGCTGGATACTCTGGTTCCTGAAAAATAAAGCAACAAATGAGAGAGGTTTTACTCCCTGCTATAACTCAATAAGAGTAGATAACTCGTAAGCTGGAGAGGAAAGGGGGTTGCACTTGTTACTCTCTAAAAAAATATCCTTCCATAAAGTTAGGCAATTACTATTTGTCACTGATAGCAGAAAACAAGAACAACCTCAGGTTTCTTTTCAGCACTTTAGCCAGGCTGACAAGAGTCAGAGCTCTGTTGAGTCAAATATTCTTTTAATCTTAACCAGTAATCGCTTCATGAATTTCTTCACAAATAAAATTTTAACCATAAGAGAAAAAAATGTTTTCACAGCCATATCATTGACAGACTTCTTCACAGAATTATTCACAGACATATCATTATGTAAAACAATTTTTAAAGCTGCTGCCATTTATTAAGACTCTCTCTCCCTGATTCATCTTGATTGAGTTAACTTCAATGATTTCTTCCTCTAAATCATCAACATGTCTATTAGACCCCATGCTTACAAGACTGTTCAAAGGCTAACCATTAATTAATGCTGCAGTTTTAAATATGATTAATTTTTCTCTATCAAAAGGCTATGTACCACAGGCTTTCAAGGTGTCTGTAATTATACCACTACTTAAAAAGCCTTTACTTGACCCAGCTGTCTTATTTAATTATAGACCAATCTCCAAGCCTTCTCTTATTTAAAAATTCTTGAAAGAGTAGTTGTGAAACAGCTGATAATGTGCACAGAAATGGTTATGCATCATAGCACAGAAACAGGTTATGAATGGCCTTCACTAATGGACTCATCTCTGAGGTAGTCCTATTAGACCTCAGCACAGCATTTAATACCGCTGATCATACAGTAGCATTTTAATACAAAGATTAGAATACACTGTTGGTATTAAAGTAATTGTGATTCCAATTTCCAATTTCCAAGTCTTCTCCACACATGAAAGTGAGTCAGAGTTCATCAGGGTTCTGTGCTAGGACTAATACTTTTTACATTATACATGCTTCCTTTAGGCAGTATTATTGGAAAACAGTGCATAAATTTTCATTGCTATGCAGATGATACCCAGCTTTACTTATCCATGAAGACAGATGACACACACCAATTAGTTAAACTATAGGCATGTCTTAAAGACATAAAAGCCTGGATGACCTCTAATTTCCTACTTCTAAGCAGCAAGTATCTGGTGTCTAAACAGATACATACCATAATTGAACAGGACAGAAATTCTTTATTGTCATTGCACATTTCCATACAATGAGATACTTATTCTGGATTACTGGGCTTACCTTGGCATTCAGTAACACTGGGAGTAATCAGAGAGTTTTTTTTTTATGTCCTTCAATGCACAGATTAATAAAATACATTAGACCACCAACCAATCCCACAGCTGTCCTAATTAAAAGTATTACTAATTACCAAAATAATATGTTATGTTTCTCTAATGGTTAATCCACCAGTATGTGCAAGCTTTTTAATTGAAATCATAGTTTTATTGCTAAAATATAACTATTGTTATCCACAAATTTTCACATTTACGAATTTTTAAAAAAGCAGAATAAACTAGTAAAACATAGTATTTTTGGATTAAGATTACAGTTATTTACTTGCATCTCTGGAAAAGAAATACTCATTTTAGTGATTGAATGTTATGCTTGATTAATTTCTGAATTCTTAGAGAAGGCAAGTGTGCTGGCTCAAATTTGAGTATAAAAATGTGAATTCAGTTTGTTATTTGCCTAATAAATAACAATATAATTTTTAAACCCATTTTATAAATATTGCTAAAATATTTGTGTTTTGTTGTTTTCGTGGCAGGTGATCTTATACATTTCTTAAAACTACTTACTTTCATGTGTGCAATAATCTCTAAAACAAATCTCTAAAATTAACATCCAGTCTCAGAGTGATGCTGAAAAATTAGTTCATGCATTTATTGCTTCTAGCCTGGACTATTGTAATTGATTTACTATCAGGTTGTCCTAAAAGCTCCCTGAAAAGCCTTAAGTTGATCCAAAATGCTGCAGCGAGAGTACTGACAGCGACTAGAGAGGGAGAGAATATTTTTAGATTTTAAAAGATTAACTCATCATCATCATAGCTATAATAGCTAAGGGCTTCTAGATTAAATGATGGGAAAAGCAAAGTTTTTTTTGCTCTCCACATAAACTGATTACCTGCTTGCAAACAAATCCTGCTCAAATATTATTGGTCAATACCTTCTAAACATAAGTTCCATACAATATAATTATAGTTATCATTTTGTTAACAAGTAAAATGTATTGGAACATCACCATCAGCAACTTTGGATTTTCTTTAATAGAGCACTTCTCAAACAATTTCTGACAATTTAGAAGGTGAAAACCAAAAGAAAACCAATAAAGACTCCTTCCACACTGACTTCCAGATACAGCCATGTCTTAAACTTATATTGTCAGAACCTTCCCTTCAGCAGATAAATCCGTAAACAGCTTTCAAATATCAAACTCAGCACAAACATTTTCTGAACAGTGAAGGACAAACTTCCAAGTTAAGAGACAATGGATGCAAAACATATTTCTGAGCAGACAGGGTCTTTAAACTGGTTGCCAAATACCAAGAAACACATTGTAACCATGCTATAACTTACCACACTCCACTAACACATCTGGTGGATAAGGCTCTGGGCATTATTTCTGAACCTTGCTGCATGAAGCCTCCAACAGGGAACCACAAGCTGTTTCCCAGAGTGTACTGGTTTTCCAGCATGTCTCTGCGCTCTCGCAGACATGGGTGAGGATTGTACCACTCATAGGGGCTTAACCTGGTGTGAAAAACAAAGGTAAAGTGAGGCAACCTTGAGGACAAACTGCACCTCTGTCACATCATTCAAGTCATCTCCAATCAGTCATTCGTCCCCTGTCAAAAATGTCTGCAGTAGGTTGCTTGAGGTAAGAAATTTCAGTATGTGACAGGTGACTTGTGTTCAACAAGATAAAAAATGATGGAGCTCTGATGTGAACTACAGACAATCAGTATGATGTTTGATGTAATGTATTGACCTTGCAGCCAGGAAGAGCACACAGCTGACAGCCAGGTAGGCGAGTAACATGAAGAGCCAGACGGCTGGAGAGAAGGGATCGAGGAAGGAGAAATAACCGGGCTTCCGACCCTGGTGCGTAGAAGAAAAGAAAGAGAAGTAGAAAGCCGCAGACACAGAGGCAGATGGTGACTAATGGACATACATGAAGCTACAGTCTGTTAAAAAACAAGGTCTCAGTGTCTCAGTTGTCAGGGAGTGTCCCCTTTGCACCACAGGAGGGCAGTGTCCTTCACTGCACTTTCATAGTAAAGCCTGCAATGCTTTGATACACTAATGCTACAATCCATAAATGCTCTTTTTCACAATGCCCAGTGCTGAAGCATACTTGGCTCCAATTCAAAGCCTCATTAGCAATGTAAAGCTGTTGCCCAGTTACAGAGGAGTGATTTATTGAGCAATATGAATTATACCTATAAATTTCAGTGTGGGCTTAGTGGATGCAGTCTGCAGGATACTACAGACATAAAATCATCAGCTTCAAAGATTAGATTCCTTAAGCCTCATCTTAACAACTGTAGGTTGACATCGCCTGTATGACCCAGTTGGCATTAAAACAGTGTAGGTACAAGGTAAAAGAAACAAAATCCCGCACAAGATCTGTAGTGAATATCTCACAGTGCGTGCACTACAGGCCTAGATAACACCCTCACCAGTTGAACTCTGTACAAGATGCTGATCCCCAGGTTCATGAACGGCTTAGAAAAGTCAATAACTTTCTCTCTTTCTGATGTGATGGTGAAACCTGCCACAGCCAGGTCTGCTTTCTGGAGGATTGGCAAAGATAGAAAGGTGGCAAGAGAGAAAGAGAGAATGGATGAGAGGCAGGGAGAAAAAAAAACAACAACAACAAATCATCAGGTAGCTCTGCAAAGCAAAAAGACTAATGCTGCACTCTTCTTGTTTAAAATGTTGATTTACAAGATGAAAAATTAAAAGTTTGACTATGCACTTGAAAACACATTTGCAAAAACATACCGAAGTGCACTCTGCCTCACACACATTACCCACCGTCCAAATGAGGCTAATTGCAAGTAAGCACTGGGTGACTGGTCTTTCCACCTGTATAAAACCTTGCAGGTCTCTGGTTGCTCTGCCTCCTCTCCATCTCTTCCATTAAAAGCTAATTGATGAACATGGGCCGCTAATTAGAGCTGAGTGATCAGGCAGTGGGGAGGGCAGGGAGGGAGGAAGCGTGGAGAGCTGGGGGAGCACCAGTGTGGCATGCCCCACACAGGGACCACAGGCTGGTAATTGAAGTATACCGTATGGTAATTAAGCAGAGAGGGGCTCTCATTAGCCTGCCTCAACCAGAGTGTCTATCAGAGGCACACTAGGCCTTGGACAGGAAGAAAGGGTGGGGTAGGGGCGGTTTACAGCAAGAAAAGATGGTGCAGACAATTTTAGGCAATGTTACCACTCTCTTTTGGGGAATTATCAAGTCAGCTTTTGTCCTAGATAAGAGTCTTACTCCCCTCTGAGGGCAATTTGAGACATGGGAAGTTACAGCAGAGTTGTGGTTTGGGGCTACAGAGCAAGTGTGTGTGTGTGTGTGTGTGTGTGTGTGTGTGTGTGTGTGGGTGGGGGGGTGTGTGTGTGTGTGTGTGTGTGTGTGTGTGTGTGTGTGTGGTTGGGCGGGCAGGCGTGTGCATACATAGTTGTGTGTTCACTACAAGCCTCCTTTTGTAGAAAGACTAGTTAGAATATTTGTGCATGTTTCTGTGTTTCTGGTGTGTTTCTGGTGTGTGTGTGTGTGTGTGTGTGTGTGTGTGTGTGTGTGTGTGCGTGCGCGTGCGTGCGTGTGTGTATTTCTGTCTTGGAGAGGGGAGTGAGGGAGAGCACTCACCCTGTTGATTAGCTCTCCAAC
>VUQK01015854.1:0-17511 GCA_015106715.1 Bujurquina vittata
GCTTCTCCAGCACTGCAGACCTCAGGTGTGTGTGTGTGTGTGTGTGTGTGTGTGTGTGTGTGAAGGCAAGGTGTTCCCGGCAGCCACATCTCTGGCGCCAAAAGAACCACAGCTCAAACAAACTGTTTTTGGAATGAACGTTTCTTTCTTTCGTGCCTCTATCTGAAGCACTGTGCTGTGTGATTCCTTTCCTCTGTGAAAGAAAGGCTAAAAATAGCTGTCAGTGACCTGGAAATGTAGTGATAGACTTCATACTTGTGGAAAAGAAACACAGCAAAGACATCCTGCTGCTGTTGCTGACCTTCTTATTCAGCACTACATGGAAAAATAATTTATAAAAAAAAAAAAGAAGAAATACAGAGGAAGAAACACAAACTTGCCCTCGGTGCTTAACCCTCTGCAGCCCCTATCTAATCAGAGCAGCTCAGCACAGGTGGGACAAGCTGGTTTGTGTCTCACACGGCAAGTGTTTGGCCTCTCTGGGTCATGTCACTGGAGTGTAAACTGGGGAGGAAGCACGCGCTCCCCGTTCAGGCGCTCGTGAGCTGGAACATGTGGCTGAAACACCACCAGCCGAGTCTCTGGCCGTGAGCGCTCTCCAAGCAAAACACCCCTTTTTAATAGTTAAATGTGATCCACACAGTGTCAGAGTCCAGGACTCGCAGCGCTCGCCCGCCAAAACCATGGACAACGTCTGCAATGGCTGAGTAATGAAAACAAAAGAGGGGAGGATATTGGTAGTTAACCCACATTTTATTCCAAACAAGGAAGGAATAAGTAATTTAAGTTAACTCATGCATTGCACAAATCCGCACAACTCTACACCAAGTGGAAATGTGGCTAATTTACTACGGAGACACAATGTGCCTCTGATTTAAAATGCGGTGCGTGTCATAACTGAATGGTGGAACAAGCTGTAGTATATCCTTATTAACTCAGCCGAAATGCAAAAGCAGTGGGAAAAAGACGAAAACAAAACAACTTTAAATGTCCGGGGATGTTAGCGAACACGCGCCTGCTTCACCCAGCTGACGTCCCAGTAATGTAATGAAAACAAGCTCCCGGTCATCACAATTTTTCCAAGCTATCACTCCCACGAGCTGCTGCTGCCGCTGGTGGTGACACAGCACACAGTTACACGCAGACATAATAAACTTCACCGCTGTCAAACACTAATTTCCACATGACTTGCAGTGTGTGGCTGCAATTTACGTTGGTGCTTAAACTGTTAAAGTCCCGTAAGGTAAAAGCTATTTATTTTCACTTTTTTATGGACCACGTGAGGAGATGGTAGCGCTTATGCACAGTAAAAAATCAAGTTTATTACTGGGAAGTTCGCTGCAAAGACCAACTTAAAGTATTTATTCAATGAAAAATAATGCTATGCATACTTTTTCTCTGAATCAGCCAGTGATTATTTATACCTTGTGGCAGTTTGTGAGGATACATTGTTTCTTTAGCCAAACAAAACGCACTGCTTAGCGGAATTCCGTAATCCATATCAGAAATGCAGCCTCCAAGAGTCACAAACCGCATATAAAGTTGAATATTAAGTTAATAATCCATCTACTCAATGAGCAACCACAATTTTGGCTGCGTGCGCTAAGCTTCAATCTGTCAGTGAAACCATGCAATAAGGCTGAAATCCACTTCAGGTCTGTCCTCTCACATCAAAGTGCTGAGTGTTTGCACGAGGATCAAATAGAGCAGCGAGAGGGCAACAACAGCGATTCCGCGGAAGGATTAAAACAGCCATTAATTAAATATATTCCTCTGATGATGCAAACATTAATACTTGCCACGCTTTGTCACTCTATTCATCAGCAATTCTCTTTGAGGATTATTGTCGGGGACGCCTCTGGGATGTAGCCTGCGCTTTGGAAGACAACGCATGCGGCAGCAGTCCTGCTGGAAAAAAAATGTTTGAATCCCAGAAGAAGAAAGCCAGGAAAAGCGATGAGATCTATTTGTCACCATTAAAACTGATTAAAGATTGTTGAAACTGTTAAATGGTCATTAAGGCAAACTCTGGCACACGTCAAAAGAAGAAGAAGGCAAGAAAGTTGAATTTCACAAATTTATTATCCTTCAAAAGGCCAGAACCAGAGGTCTTAGAAAAGGCACTTAAATTTCCCATGACCTTTTAATAAGTGTATCTAAACAACAAATCATGTAAGAGCCAAGGTGAAGTTTAAATTAAATATATTTACAATAAATAACACATTTATACAGATTTATACAGTTAATCATGCCACTTTCAGGGAGAAGAATACGCTAATATTTCCCAACACACCTCCCGTACAGTCTCTTTTCTGTCTTTGCAACACTGGGCATGTCTACTGCACAGAACACTATGAACAGGAACATATGAACAGCAATACTGAGCATTTCCCTTTATAGACTGAATACTGTTGATAGTTTCTCACGGTGTACCTTTGTCTCCCTTGGCAGCAGCACAGAAGTAAGTGACAGTTCGATTCAACGCCTCATCTTCATATTAAGTCTTTTAGCAGCTCCTTACACAGGGCAAAGATGTGTGTGTGTGTGTGTGTGTGTGTGCTCAGTCTCAGACATGTGTGGGGTTGTCTGAGTGCAGGTCAGTCTTGGCCATGTGCAGAACCACAGCAGGAGATTTGTAGTGGCAGTGTGTGCTGCCGCAGCTGACGCCGCTGCAGGGTTTCCTACTACTAGTCCTGTCTGTCAGCTTCCTGCTGCACAGGCCCTGCCAGGTCTGCAGGGTCTTCGAGCTCCACACCCACACCCCGCTTGTGATGCCGACCACCAGCGACATGAAGATCTTCAGCATGAACACGGCCACCGTGGGCACAGACGTCTGAAGCGAGCAGTCGTTGCTGTGACCGTTGAAGGACCCGCACTTCATCTGCAGCCCCCTCAGCTTCCAGTAGTCCATGTTGAGCCTCTCATAGAAGTAGCAGACTATGACACAGGTGGCTGGTACTGTGTAGAGAATGGAGTAGATGCCGATTTTCACCATGAGCTTCTCCAGCTTCTCCGTGTTGGTGCCCTCCGTCTTCATCACTTTGCGGATGTGGAAGAGAGCCACGAAGCCTGTAAGAATGAAGGATGTACCGATGATCAGGTAGCACGACAGAGGGATTAGGACGAAGCCTGTGAGGGCACCTGAGTCCATGCTTCCTACATAGCACAGACCCGTTAGTTCATCTCCAGCCACCTTCCTCATAGTGAGGATGATGATAGTCTTGAGGGCAGGGATGCCCCAAGCAGCCATGTGGAAGTAGTTGCTGTGAGCTTCAATAGCCTCGTGACCCCACTTCTTCCCTGCAGCTAGGAACCAGGTGAGGGTGAGGATGACCCACCAGATAGAGGAGGCCATGCCAAAGTAGTAGAGGATGAGGAAGACGATGGTGCAGCCGGTGGACTCCAGCCCCTCCTGGATGATGTACAGCTCGCCGTGCTCACGGTCACAGGCGATGTTCTCGGGCCCAGCCACTGAGCGGATGATGAAGGCCAGAGAGTAGACGTTGTAACACATGGACAGGAAAATAATGGGCCGCTCAGGGTACTGGAAGCGGTGAGGCTCCAACAGGAAGGTGAGGACGGTGAAAGCAGTGGAGATGAAGCACAGGATGGACCACACAGTCATCCAAATGAAAGCAAAGTCTTTGTCCTGCCTGGACCAGAAGACGTCCACGGCAGGGGAGCAGCGTGGAGCACATGACTGGCTCTTCTCCACAAACTGGAACTTATCTGGGTTCTCACAGGAGTCCACGCCGCCCGGCGAGCGGCCACTGCCTGTGCCCGGCTGCCTGGGGCGAGGGGGCACTGGAAGCATGCCTTCACCTTTCTTCCCCTCCGTCCTGGTTTCATTCTCGGGGGCCTCCATGCACAGAGCGTTGGGGTCGTTTCTGGTGGGCAACTTTTCACAAGCAAGCGACTGCGGCCAGGTGTAGCTGAATTTCTTCATGACGGGGGCACACTTCTCCCTGGCCTGCTCGCACATGGGTCTGCATGCTGGGATGGAGGTGGACACTTTGTCCGTGCACATGGGGGCGTAGAGGGAGCAGAGGAAGAAGCGGAGGTGCACATCGCAGCCGTAAGCCACCAGGGGGGCAAACTCGTGCAGTTTGATAGCAGCCTCGTTCTGGTCGTCGTGGTCCATGAAGTTGGGCATCCGGGTCAGGTTGTAGCCGATCCCCTGGCACATGGGGATCACGATGGGCTCGCACTTGGCCGGTCCGCCACGCTCCAGGTCGTAGGAGCCAATCTCAAAGCTGGAGCCCGAAATCACCAGCAGACACCACAAAAAAATCACCACCTTCAACGGGCAGCCGTCCATACTCATTATTTTAGCCAAAGGGGAAAAAAAACCCAGCGAGCTCGGTCTTTAGAAATAATCATGCAAGAGTAAAATAAATAAATAAAGCACGGGGTCCCCGCTATTTCCCCATGTCGACGGCAGGTCGAAATTCAGCCAGCTCTCCGTTAGAAAACCCCAGCCGCTCTCTGTTATTATTTAGTCTTGGATTAAAGCGGGTACTCCCACAGCCAGCTAAAGCTCTCCAACTAAAACGTGACAGTCGGAAACTTCGATACACAACGGAGGAAAGACCAAAAAAAAAATATCATAAAATCAAACAGCGGGAGCTGAGCGTAAATCCTCGAAGTGACCAAAAAACCCCAGAAGATCACAGTGGCTGTGTGCGCCGTCTCGTTTCGGCTGTTTGAGCTGCTGTGAGGCTGTTTGTCAGCTCCGGCTCTTCGTCCTCCGCTTTCAGGCTCGACACTGAAGTTTGAAAGCCGCTCGGTGGGACTTGAGTCGGGGAGAGGCAGAGAGGAGGAGGAGGAGACGGAGGAGGGTGGGCGCTCCGTAACGCTCACATTTCAGCCCGAGCGCTACACAAGGACAATTATCAGACAGATGCTGGAGGATGGTCAAATACCTCTGACATTTCTGCCCTGAATAGTATGCCTACCCTTTCAGGCGCTTTGCTTTGCTTGGATAAAAGCTGCAATGCCACAACCAATATAGAGGTTTGCACATGCAAGTAAAAAAAAATGAGCGAGGGTTGATCAGTTAAATGAAAAACAGGCTGCATTTACTTTATTGCTTTCACACAGAAACACACTGTAGGGCAGCAGTAACAGTTTACAAAGAAAAAAAAAATCTCACGCTGGAAGAGATATCATAAAAATAGCATGCAGAGATTCACTTTTGAATTTAAGTCTTTGTAAGTAATGAGGATCCTGTGGGTTTTTGCAGGAGGCTTGCTATTCCAGATGTCTGAAAACCGAAAAAGAAATACTGCAATGTGCAAATACATAAAAGGTATTCATGCAGTCTGAGTTATTCTTTAGTAAAGTGCCAAGTGAACCTGCAGAGGGCCCCTACCTGGGACTAAGAGTGCTGCTGTGCTGCCCTTGTAGATTAATTAAACGCAACATTTAACATTTTTAATTCAACAGGAAGCTGCGTAACCAAGCAAAGGGCGCCAGCTTTAGACAAAGGAAGCTTTAGGTTTTGCTAAAAGCTCAGGTGGAACCCCAAGGCCCTTCAGTGTTAGATTAATTTTGGGAACAAATGAACACAAACTACTTGCAGCACAGTACTTCTTTTTTTGTTCTTCCAGCCTGGCCCACTTTTAATTTCTGACTTTTCTAAAAGTATTACTTTTACAGCAGGTACCTTTACCAGATGGTGGACAACAGGTGGTAGAACTTTACTTTGTAGTGTTAAATTGATAAATTTACAGTGTAACAGATTTTTGACACATGGTACGATTTATCTGCAATAAAAACATATGGGTGTAGCATGAAATGCAATATTTTCTTCTAAAACGCATTCATATGAGCATATGAGCTAAATAAAATGCAGATATGAAAACAATGGCACTGGAATGATTGTTTTCTATTAATAAGTAGGTGTGAGGACTCCATAAAAGTGAAAAATGTGAGACTGCAACTTCCCCCTCTGGATCCCTAATAAGGAACCTGCTACTACTGCTCCTTAGAGTTTATTTTTCTCCAGCGGATTTGTAGAAAATCACCCGTTCCTATGGTAAAATGATAGTCCCAGTGGCGTTTCACTGTTGCTGACTCACAAATTACTCTGTCACCATTTCTGCTAATGTGTTCATGCAATATAATGTGAAACTTTATTGAGCTCCACGGGCCAGGTTCTATAAAAGTAAATCAGTTCTGCAGCTGGTGGGGATTTATTTTAATTTAATTTAAGTTTTTTTTGCTGCCTTGCTAAAGGATACTTCAGAAGGGGCAGGTGCTTGAATGCGGACCAGTTGAGGGATCTAAAAACACAGGACCCATGCATACTCAGAATACATAAACAGGATAATTTCATGGACGCGATGAGACGAGACAAAGCCGTGCAGAGAATCAGGCATAACAGGCAATAAATGAATGCAGGGGCGATTGTGCAGAGCAGGCTATTGTTTCCATCTAGTGGCTGAATGGGAAGAGCTTGCAGCTCCACAGCTGTCGCACTGAGCATTTGATCTTTTCTCAAACAGGGCTGGAACTCAAGGATTCTGGCCCCTCGCCCCGCGGGACTGAATGGGTTGTCAACTGCATACTGTCTCTATTAGCCCCTGTGTTAAAAGTCTGTCTGCTGCAGCAAGATGTGTACATGTCTGGCCCTGCCCCTTTTTGAAGGGTAACATTTAGGCCAGTGCACAACAGATCAAATGCACAAATAAGAAAGATGCTGTGGAACTGAAATTCATGGAATATTCTTATTTGCTTCAGTAGAGCAGATAAGAGTTATATGAGATACCACTCCCATATCTAATGATAAATAAAGGGCTACCACCAGCAGCTGGTAGCTTAGCATCATGACAGAATAAAAAACCTGCACCAGCATTGCTTCCTCATTAACACATTACACTCTGTCTCTTTTCCTCTGCTTGAGCTACACAAAAACTGAAAAGTGAGCCATGCTTGCGCAGGCCAAAATACAATCTTGCAGCTGTGAGCATTTGCTTAAAACTCATATGTGCAGCTCTGATCACAACAGTTAACATATTTTAAAAATTCTAACCAAGAGGCAACCTCCAGGCTGAAAAATGAAGACTTGGAAGTGCCAAAAAAACCTTGTAGTTTCTTGAAATTTGTGCAACTCTAACATTTTACTTGTACTTGTAAGTAGCAGGTGTCTGAGCCTGTGCACACTGTTGATGAAAGCATCCCTCTCACCTAAACATGGTTACTTCTGTCCACGTTTTATGTCAGTGATAAAGCAGCTCATCCAGCCCACAATCCATCAGAGTTCACAGGGTATTGTAATTTGCGAAGTCTGATGGAAAAGGAAAGAGAGTTTTCTTGTCAGTGGTTTGCTGTATAAAAATCTGAATACAGCAGTATGTCATTGCACTGATCATATTACTCATGTCAGCATAATGGTTGATAAGTAGGCCCCAGCCATGTCTTTCTAATGTGGGAGGACCACTTGCTCCATCATCGTGCCCAATATGATCATGATCATCACCATCTGAAAGTAGTGCACATGAAGGTTATGCTGGGAAACGTGCCTGTTAAAAACCAAAAAAACAAAACACATTTGTGATCTTGACCCTGAGCACAGTTTGGGTGGAGAGCCTTCAGGGGATCACCTGCGTGCAAGGTTCCCTAAAATCTAAGCGATACTTTGGGGGAAGTAGAGATTCTTGGGAATTGTGGGCACCTTGCTGTCAGGAGCTCGTCAGTTCTTCAAGCTAAAAAATAATTGTTGCCGAGTTAACTTAAACTTACTTACTTAGCACTAATTAGCACAGGGGTGGGCAATTAATTTTCCCAAGGGGCCACACAAGAAACGGGGACTCTTACAGGAGGCCGCATCGATCCGCTGAACTCAATTCTGCTCAGTGTTAATTTTATGCCTTTCTAAACTGCTGCTGCTTAGAGCAGATGTTACAGTTTGGCCATAATTGGGAAAATTAATTGTCTATCCATGAATTAGCAGGTAAGTGTGTCTGTGTGATGCACTCATAAAGTGTATGGACGCTATTTGCCGGCATTAACTCAGCACTCCACCCTCTCATCTGAAAAAGGTGATTTCTAGCATCCAGAAAGCCAAGATTTCACTGGCTCCAATGCAAAACTTGAGGCTTCAAAATGGTAGTCCCAGTGCATGACTTACTGTGGTCTTGTGCATCTTTTATAAATGGTATATGTGTGTAAGATTTTTTATGAAGAATTGGAGAAAGACAGACCAGCTGTTTATTACCATACCCCCCCCAAACCCCTGAAAATCTAGTTTTTATACTTTTAAAACTAGTTTTTATACAGCTTTATGCAATAAGCTTTTGTACTGAAGTACTGCTTTAGCACTGCTTCTGTTACTTTCCTGTCTCATGCCAGCCTAGGGAGTGACTTCAACCCTCTCTAAACAGTAAAGTGAATTTTCCCCTGAGTTTCAAACTATTTCTTTAAGATAACTGCAAAGTCCAATAGTTTCATCTTGTCCAGTGAAGTGTGAAAAATCTGCAGCTCAAACGCTGCACTTTGTAGTATCAGACGTATTTTACCTTTGGTTTATGAAAAGAAATTTACTCCTGTGCTTTCTAGATGACAAATCAGGCTAAAAGAAGGCTTTATCAGATCTGGCTTCAGGTAGTTAAAAAAAAGGCTCCAACTTCAAATTAAGCCTGATCGAGCGGGGGAGGAAATACATTCCAGACTCTGAGATGATATCTTATTGTACGTCAGCACTGAGGCCTCGGTGAATCAAACAGAGAAGCTTTGACTGAAGTTCCATTACCACTCTCCACTTTAACGTTTTTTTAAGTTCACACTTCAAAGACAGTGGGTCATTGGAGAGGGCCAGACTGAAGCCTGAGTATGCCCTCAGAAGGCCTCAGATTATTGTTGGAGAGATTTCTCTCTCTAGGCTAAGCAACACATATCAGGATGCATTAGCAGGCCTATACAAGGCACAAAGCCTCTTATGGTGGGAGCACTGGTGGATCAAGGTTTACCTCTTGAGGAAGTCTGGATTATAGTTAACCGGCCCTTAGTCTGCATCACTCTAGCTTGGCCTTTTTTTTAAAAAAAAAAGAAAAAAGGAATAGTTTGACATTTTAAATTGATGCTGCCCTCATGTGTAGTACTCTTAGCTTAGTTTGGCAACTACAGACGAGACATAATATATCAAACAAATGCAAGCATTACTGTGGGGAGCTTTAGAGGAGCTGGTAGGTGAATTTTTGATTGATATGGGTTGTTTGTCTGAAATAACTCATATAAGGGTTCCCGAAAGAAAATACGTTCACTTTTGGAGACTGAAAAACTCAGTTCAAGCTTTTCAATTCCGCTTTTGTTCACTGGTTAGGTTCAGACAAAAGATTAAAAACCACTTGGTATGGTCCCTTCTCATAGAACAAAGCATGCACTGCACTGACCGCCCACAAACCACAGGAAATGATGCGTTTTAGAGCGCAGTTGTACGTGATGGACCTATTAAAGCGATTTTGGACACATGACAATGTAGGGCCAAGGCTAGAGACTGGTCTGGGACCATTTAGCAACCACTAGTTGTGGACCAGTTGGTAAAAACTTCCTTGCGATTATTTTGGATGCTAGTGTTTTGCTGTGGTTGCCTTTAGTTTGCATTGAGGACGCAGACTTGTTTGCTAACACTCGCCAGCTACTCTCCCAGAGCTGAAGTAAAACTTGAAAAAGTGCATTTCAATCCAGGACTGAAGACTGCTTGCCTTCAAAATTGAAGTTGTGCCTCAGCGCTGCAGCCATTTCAAAAGGTGCAATTTTTTGCTTGGCTTGTAGTTAGCAAGTGTTCAAGACAAACTACAGGTGACTGTGGCAATATGTTAGCAACCAAACCAATCAGAAAGCGGGTTTTTGGTGCCCCTTCTATGCAACCAATTTCATCCCGCGAGAGCCAGTGACTTCCAGGAACTGCTATTTACCAGTTAGGGAATCCTCAGATCCAACAACCCTGATCACATAGGAAGCTGCTAGCAGTAACCATAGAAAGTCGATAGTGATCAGTGACTTCAAGTGATGACGGGCGAAATACCCACCAGTTATGAGAAGTGGGCAGGTCCACAAGGTAAACTTTTTTCAACTTCAAGGTGAGCATTTGAAGCGGCTACCAGTGAGAGTGAAGAATGATGCTGACTAACATATGACCGGGTGGTAAATACAGTAGATTGATGGTTACTTTAGCACCCGATTTGTGTCGCATATTGCTTTGTAGCTGACAGCTGATTGTTGGATTTTCTGCGTCTGCGAGTTATCAGATGGTGAGAGTGAGAGTCTGTGTCGGTGTCCGTGTATCTGCCTGTGTTTTTGTGACCGCACAGAATTTACTTACAATATACCAACCGCTCCAGGCGGAGGACTTTAACTGACTTCAAAGAAGTACAACAGGAATGTGAATAATTTCACCTGGTGACAGCTGGCAACCTCTAGCAACCACTTGCCAACCAGTCAGGGAATACACTTTCCCTCTCAGGCAATGTGTGCATTAGGTCATATGAGAAACCTGTAAATCCTTGTAACATTTTATAACACTGAACACACGAAATATGGGGGTGTTTCTAGGGGATGACCCTATTGGAGACTTTCTGCTAGGCTAAGCTAACTGGCTCTAGCCCTGTGTTTAACAGAAAAATGGAAAATAAGAGTGGAATTAATCATCTTCTTAACTCTCACCAAGGAAGTGCATTTCCTAAAGTGTCTATTTTGAGTGAACTGCATCTTTAAAGAAAACAGCTGTTTTAAAAAAAAACACTGCTGCAGCTAGCCTGACTCTCTAAACGCTGATTAATGGTTTCTGTGACTGTGTGGCTATTTAACATTATATCCCAGGACATTACTGAGCCAGAAATAGTTTTCTAAACGGTTGTCGCTTTATTCTTACTACAGAGTGCTATTAATCTTCTCAGCTAACTCCTGGCACCAATAGGAAGAGTGTGATGCAACTTCCTGGGTTAATTTACAAATTAACAAATGAGTCTGAGTTTGGCTGTTGTTCCTCTTTGGTGTTCCTGCTGCGACTTCCATAAAGAATAGATGGCACTGTGCCGCTGATTAGCTTAGGAGCCACACGGTCTGACCGCACTGCTGCTGTGTGTCCTGGCCCCTACAATAGGATACTGTTGTGCTTTCTTTGTATGTTTTTATTTCTTATAATTGTGTTATTCCTTCCTGACCTTAACACAGAACGGGAATAGAGTCGGAATACGTACAACTGAGTATTTTGAGTTGGGCAGTTGCTGGCTTGCAGTTGATTTGTTTTAAGAAGCTC
The DNA here is from genome assembly GCA_015106715.1 of Bujurquina vittata. NCBI lineage: Eukaryota > Metazoa > Chordata > Actinopteri > Cichliformes > Cichlidae > Bujurquina > Bujurquina vittata. The sequence continues at coordinate 11,261 of VUQK01015854.1, forward strand.
AATGCTATTTACTTTGCTATTTGGTGGAAATGGGTATACGCTATTTATACCCCCCTTTGCCTGCTCATAATACTGCCGTATGTCAAGTCTTTGTATGTCTGTGTAATAACAAGCCTCCACAAAGAACCCCCATCTTTTATTTCACGCATTCATCAGGCGATCCGCTGGAGTGTGGGCCTTGTAATTACTACCTCTCACTTATTGGTTATCATATATCAGGCACAAAGCTATAAACAACCTGTGGAGAACAATGGGAGAGCCTTGCCACAGCCCGGTATGTCATTACTATCCCAGAGACACGGGCTGTCTGAGATTGTTATGGGTGTAATAAGAGACACCTCACATGTAAAGCAATACATCTGGATGAGTGCAGTGCCTTTGACAGGGAGTATAATAGCAAATTGTTAAGGCCTGGATCTTGTAATTATCTCTTTGTTCATGTTGTGTAGTACTAATCTGTAATTTATGCCGCACTGAGGGGAAAAGGCAGGCAGAGGAGACGAGTGAAAGTCAGCATCAGCTGGAGCCGTCTTGTTTTGCAATCGCAGCTGCAGAGTTTTGACGTCTGCATTCGCTTCTTTTCGAATCCTCCTTTTGAAACAGTCATTTGCTGTAATGAGAGGACAGTGTGCACAAAATGTCTCAGTTTCACTGTTATGCAATTTTATGTAGTGCTATTAGGTGACTGAGTGAATGGGACTGATTCTTCACCTCAGTCCATCTGCGTTCCTCATCCTCTTCTGTTTTGAAATAAGATAATGTCCTTTACAGCCTGTGGCAGGTAGCATGAATGACACTGCCATATACTCTGAATGTCAGCATTATTGGAATTAAATAAGCAGATAATTGAGCTGTTCCACCATCACAAGGTTGTGATTGTGATCCAAGTTCTCCTGAAATGCATTTATGGAATCACGTTTAATATAAATGCATCAAAGATCCCGCTAAATCTTCTGTTCACACTTGGAAATCGACAGTGCGGGCTGCATCTGAAATGCCAGCATGGATATTAGAATCACTTGCTTTTGAGTAGAATTTTTTTACAGCTATTTGTGAAATTTTCCATTTAAATGTCTTAAATTACCTTGTTCTTCCTCTCATGCCTTACAAACAGCTAATCTGTGTCATCCTACAGTAGAAACGGAGCACCATACTTTAGAGTATAAACTCATATTTGCTTCCTGCAGCTGCTGCCCTTCCTAAAAGTGGTGTTCAATCCTTAAGCAAATAATTTATTTAAACACTGATTATAGAAACTGTGTTATCTTGCTTCCCACTGACTACATGCAACACTGTGGCAGTGTTGCCAGCTCTTTCAAGGACAGTGGGTACTTGTTGCTAAAAAAGTTTCCACAAGTTGGCACTTATAAATAGGATATATTTTCTACAGGCCCCTGTTTAGAGTAAGAGGGGCCTACCCCTGAAGTGAACAAGCAGTTCAAATCATGATAACACTGCTAGGGTTATGGCTAGTATGTGACTGGCTTGCCAAGCTGAAAGGTTGGGTTTAGGCACAACCTAAACACCTTAAGTTTGGGTGCAAAGTTGGAAGTCGTTATGTTTAAACTTAAATTTGAGATGCTTAAGGTTCTAGTGCAAATCTCGGAGGATCTTTTCTCTGTATGCAAAGCTGCTGTGATAAATGGTCATTTGATATTTTTACTTGTTCTTACATCACTTACTCTTCTTGGTGTTCTTCACTCGTCACGTATTCTCTATACACAGATACCTACATGAGAATATTCATAATTTGTCAGCAGTGCACAGGAGTTGAGATTTTCTGGTTATACTGAGTAGTATTGTTTGAGAATACATTTGGCGTCTGTGCAGAGCGCAAAAGAGACGCTGCATCTGCTGAAATGCAGTCTCAAAATCATCACCCACTGTCTGTTGATGACAGTTTAGATTTTTAAAATGTATCTGCACTATAATCAAGGATTGGTGGAACAAACAGGAAGTCTTGAATCTGATATCACGGCTACAATGGAAGCTCTAAAACGTTGGCCACTGCAGCTAGGGGCAGACTACCCGACGGGTTCCCAGACTGCCTTATCATCACCTGCTTGCACACCTGTCCCACATTGCTCTGTTTTTATACCATCCTACCATCATGTCAAAATGCCACTCTGTCACTTTGGTTTTTGACTGTTCAACCGCTTCCTGTTTGGTCTCGTTTGCTTTGCTGGCATCTTATCTGTTGCACTGTTTTAAATCAAAATCAGTGTTGTGTCTAACTACATACATTCTACATACATGCATACATATACTTGCTCTTTTCATTCAAAAGCGTGATGACACTGACAAGTACAGTCATGTGAAATAGAAAGATTATACTGGCTCGTATAAATTTGAAAGTTATTGTTGGTTCTACAAGCTACCAAATCAGGATGTACTTAGTATTTCACAGGACTGGACGACTAAATGTACTCACCAGAGTACCAAAGTACCAGATGGTGTTTTCATAGTGCTCAAAACGTTGAGATGGTGTACACTTTGCACCATCTATGGTCACCATCACAACTAGTTAGTGGAGTGGAGAGACCACCAAACAATTTTCAGCCAGTAGAAGGAGGATACTTTTACAAGACAGCTGCTGCCGAACAGTGGCATAGTTGTCAAACACAGTTTTGTGTTAATGCGTATTCAGTGCAGAAGAATTTAGTATTAAATATGTGGTGGAAGGCTCAACAAGGCTCTTTTGTTAGCAGCATGTTGCAGTAAAGCATTTATTTCCTGTAAATGTCATCAGATACAAGTCATATACTTCCTGAGAGACTCATGGAAGTGTTTATATTGAGACAAAGTGCATGCATCCTTATCTGCCTGTGCATTGGGTACAAACAGTTGTCACAAGTGAATGTAGCCAAAGAAAAGCAAAGTAATTATGCATAAAAAAATCAAAACGTATGTAAAAGTTGTTGGTCTTGCGAAATAAAGTCATTGACCTGGGAAATATCGACTAGTCCTTGTCAAAGTGGGCAAACTGGAACTGTAATAAGCTCCATATGTTGCACATTATATTTAAAGAGAGACTTGACTACATGTGCAGTATCTTTTATTGGGTTTTGTAACTGTTCAAATGGAAAAACGGTAAAAAAAAGTTTTCTTTTAAATTGATTTGTTCATGAAAACATGAGCTTCCCATGATCCAAATATATTTTTTACTTAAAAATCCCAGAAACAGGGATATAGCACAATTATAATAGTTATAACAACAGCCAACTTTGCTCTGGGCCATCCCACCCCAACCGTGACCTAAGTTCAAAATGACCCCTGTGGGAAAGAAGTTCATAGGTTTACAGCTCTGCAGCTGAATCGTTGAGAAATATAAAAATAGATACAAGTATGAAAATATACAACTGTTCTGATTAGCATCCTTAAACATCCTGAAACAATGTCCTAATTATTTTTTTTCTTTTGGCTGAACATATAAATATTTAGTTTGAATCATAAAAAAAAAAAAAAGGTTTCAGGCACAGGATGTTTATCCATGCTTGAGAGATCATAAAGGCTCTCTCAGAATGAGCAGGACACACACAGCCACCATAAATGTGCCAACAAGAGCAAAACATTTTTGAGATATTACAAAATAAATTGGGCCTGTATATTCACATGAGAGGGATTTGTGAAAGTATCAACATTCTCCCAAAGGTTTGTATTAGCTAAGAAGAATGAGATGGATTACAGTCTTCTGTCCTTCAGCTGTGTCAAACACATGAAATAAACTTATGCTTCACTGATGCATTAACAGTTTGTCTGCATGCAATATACGTGTGTGTGTGTGTTTGCACAGGAAGGCTAATGCTGAATGGCTCGATTTGCAAACAGTGAAAAGTCTCTGCTTTGTTTTTAAAGGCTGGAGTTTCTGGGCATACACTTGGACACTCTCAGATGTCCTTGGGGAGCAATGCAGTTGAAAGCAATACTAGTGCATGGTCATACAGTTGTAGTGGAGAGAGGGGTGGGGGGTGGGGTGTTTTGAATGGCTAAGGATTTGCACAGGGGGAAAGAAGGGTTAGAGGATTTAGGAATGTTTCAAGATAAAGTTTTTAGGGGAGGTGAGCCAAAACAATGATGCTATTGAGATTGTTAGAATTTCTGTGGGAGGACAGGAGAAAGAATAATGCCAGTTTGCCATAGTTGTATAACAGGAGACGAAGGTATATTATTCTTTCCCAGAATATGAACGCTCTAAAGGCATCCTGCTTCGGGATTGATAGTGTTTCACTATGGGTCGTAGTGCAGCTAGTGACCGACTTTGGGCTGTCAGCCAGCCCGGCATGGAAAGACTAAAAATGGACTTGGGGTGGTGGTGGGGTGAGCAAGGTTAAAGGAACAAGAAGCATATCTGACTTGAAATAACACAGGCAGTTGCTGTTTATTTTGTCAGGGGCCGTCAATCTGCTTCAGAAACTGTACATACAGAATGAACAATTCACAGATATGCTCATTTTTTAAGTTCATACAGGCTAAAATATATACATGCATCCCCACTAATATTCAATTAAATGACCATTAGCAAGTTGCACCTCAACCAAATGCTTTTGGTAGCCATCAACAAGCTTCTGGCAGGGACTTCTTTCCTGGTTGGCACCCTCTCAGTCCATGGCGATGTAAAACTGGCTTCACTGTGGACAGTGACACTGGTGTTCCAGCTGTTTCCAGTTTATGGCAGGCTTGAGCCTTCGTGGCTCATCTTAACAAATTTCCTCTCATCTGAGGGTGAGTTTAGGTCTTTTTCTTCTAGACCTTGGCAACCTGGTGGCACATCCAAATAACTTGTACTTATGTGCAAATGTTTTAAGTGGTCTTGGAATCTGCAGTTGTTTAGAAATGGCTCCAAGAGAACTTCCCAACTTGTGTAAATCTACAATTCTCCTTCTTAGATCTTCACTGAGTTCATTGGGCTTTCCCATTGTTCTGAGTATTGGCCAGTCCAATGAGTGCTGTTAAACAAATCCTTTTATGCTGGCAAAGAGAAACTATGAGTTGTTGTCAATAAATATCACTAATGAGAAGCTAATAGGCCTTGGCCTTGTTAAGTTGACAGACACTAGAAACTTCAGCATTAAGTGAGTGTATGTATGTATTTGAGCCTGTACGTGTACTTTTGACCCCGTGTGGATCAGAGGAAATACAATATAAATTCAAACTTCTGCACCCAATTCTTGTTTTGTGTTTGTATTTTTTTAAAAGTCATTAAAGATGTATGCTGTACTATCATTCCACTCTGGAAAAAGAAGAGTTCAAAGAAATCATTAAAGCCCAAAATTACCATGACATTCATGGCCATGACGAGTGGATGGAAACTGTTTGAATATCAAAGTTATTATCATAGCATAATATTTACTGCATTAAAACAAGAATTCTATTAAAAGAAATGAACAAGCTCTTCAGAATGTCACCGTTTCAAATTCTTGCATAAAACAGAGGGCTTGAAGATGCTTTGGACTGTTGAATCGTCATTTTTAAGGAAATCTGATCAATACTAAATAAATTACAAATACTAAACAAATAAATAATGACTCTATATATAATTAAAAATTAAATCTAATCTAATAATATGATTATAGTAACAGACTCTTTCCACTCTAAATGGTGTAAACTGGTTCTGACATGTGATTAGCTCTGTTAGTATAACTGGTCCACCCTGGTGCTCAGGTTCAAGTCCTGGCCCCTGTGGCAGTCCCTCACATTTTCCCTCCTCCTTTCCCTCTCAGTACTGATGGAAAACTAATAAAATACTGAAGGAGGGTGGATTGCTCGCTCTTCTTTGAAGGAAAAAAAAAATGAAGGGAAGGGATTATTTCTCACAGCTGTGCAGTCCTGAGGCCATTTCTAAGGAGCCGCCACCATAGAGGTCAGCCTTGTCGCAGTCTCACACTAGCCCTTAAATCAATCACATGTCAAGGCTGTGAATAGCAGCCCAATAAGCTCAATTAACACTAAAATACTCTGAATCCGTGCCCCTCTGCCACCCGTCACCACCTCCTGGGTGAGGCCTCTCAGATCTTGGGACATGAGAAGATGCCGACATCTCTGTCCCACCATAACTCCGGTCCAGCAGTGGCCCCGCAGCCACGTACGGCCCCTATCAAGCTATAGCTGCATAACTTAAGCCTGCACTCACGCACAAACAGCTCGGTGCCTATTTATACATCACATCCTGGCAACGCACAAGAGAAAACAAAACTCCTGCACTATCAGTGCATCCAGTGTTGTCACCCTCTCACTTCACATTCCCCATCTGA
>VUQK01015854.1:20642-31055 GCA_015106715.1 Bujurquina vittata
GGCGCGCCCATGAGTGTGTGTGTGTGTGCGTGTGAGTGTGTGTGTGTGTGTGCGTGTGGAGGGATAAGATGCTGGCATATGTCCATTTGCGCCAATGTATGTGCGCAGGAATGTGTCCTAAGTCTTGCTTATCTGCAGTGCTAATGTGCTATAAATGTTTTTATTTGTTTGGTTTTGTTTGTTTTTTCTACATTAAAAGATGTTTTTAAGGCACTAGTTTTTCCCCTTATCTGCACCATGGGACATGAAAAGAATAAAGAAAAAGGATGAATAAGCTATGCTGATATACTGACGAGCCTTTAAGGCTATCCAAAAGTTTACAGCGATACAGCACACTATCAAAAGTCAGCATGCTTTAGAAGTATCTCTACACTTACCTCAACTTAAACTGAGCTAATCTATAACCCCAGTATGGATTTCAGGCAGGATGTGACCTGCTGCTCCGTTACAGGGAGGGGTCGACCTCTTGTTCAGTATTATTTGTATATAACAGGGTGATGAAATAATAAAGGGAGGAGGAGTGCTGCTTGGTTGTAGTAAATGCAGGATTAAAGAGACCGTTAATGTTTGAACTCTCTGTCTGCTCTCTGTCACAGCATGTTAAATCTGATCTCACTGCTCCGTGAAGGTTTATTTTAAATCCCCAAATCATGCTGCATAAAAACATGATGGTTTCACATAAATCTGTTTATGTTCTTGTTGATGTTTAAGAAAAAAAAACTAAGCTGCATTAAAACACAAGGTGTTACCCAAAGAGGCCTGACATATTAAAGATAATAGTAAACTTAAAAATTCTCGCATAGGTTGGTGGTTTAACCCTCCGGGCTGAGCAGGTGACCCATATTCTGTAAGGCTATTGTAGAGATCATATCCACCCTGGGCCATTTGCTGTGTCTCCCCCTGATTCAGCAAGTTGCTGGAAGTTCCTCTGAGATTTCAGTCCATGTCGACATGATAGCATCATACAGTTGCTGAAGATTTGTTGGCTGCAGATCCACCATGAGAATCTCCCGTTCCACCACATCCCAGAGGTGCTCTGTTGGATTGAGATTTGGTGACTGTAGAGGCCAACTGAGTACCGTGAACTCATCGTCATGTTCAAGAAACCAGTTTGAGATGATCTGAGCTTTTGTGACATGGTGTGTTATCCTGGTGGAAGCAGCCATCAGAAGATGGGCATGATCAACAACAATGCTCAGGTAGGCTGTGCTGTTTAAATAATGCTCAGTTGGTACTATGGAACCCAAACAGTGCCAGGAAAATATCCCCAGCACCATTATACCACCAGCACCGGCCTGAACCATTGATACGAAACATGGTGCATCCATGCTTTCACATTGTTTTTAACAAATTCTGATCCTACCATCTGCATATCGCAGCAGAAATCTAGACTCATCAGATCAGGCAGCATTTTTCCAGTCTTCTATTGTCCAATTGTGGTGAGCCGGTGTGAACTGTAGCCCTGTTTCCTTTTCCTAGCTGACAGCAGTGGCGCCTGCCGCGGTCTTCAAGATCTGTTTCAAAGTTTGATGTGTTGTGCATTCAGAGATACTCTTCTGTATACTTTGGTTGTAACAAGTGGTTATTTGAGTTACTGTTGCCTTCCTGTCATCTTGAAGCAGTCTGGCCATTCTCCTCAGACCTCTGGGATCACAGAGGTATTCTCACCCAGAGAACTGCTGCTCACTGGATATTTTCTCTTTCTCAGACCATTCTCTGTAAACCCTAGAGATGACTGTACAGGAAAATCCCAGCAGACCAGCAGTTTCTAAAAGGCTCAGACCAGCCTGTCTGCCACCAACAACCATCAAAGTCAATTAAATCGGTTTTAACTTCAGCAGGTTATTTGACCATGTCTATATGCCTAAAAACATCAACTTATCTCCATGTAATTAGATATTTGTGTTCTGTCTGCTCATATGTTCAGTTGAACAGGTCTACCTTTATTAAGTGGCTCATTAATCTGGAAAATATTTTTTAGGCCATTCAAGACAATAAACTTCAACTATGATAACAACAAATTTATGTAGATTTTAATTTCTTGGTTTCGACAAGTTGTTCTTTTTAATAATACACATGCAGGTTGTCATTTAAATGTCTGGGGAGTTGAATGCGGCCATTCATTAAATTCAACATGACTGCCGATCTTTTGCAGGAACAGATGTTGATTTAAACATTTCCTAAACTCAGTATCATCATTTCTTCTCTTCTCCTCCCTTTGGTTGCTATAATCGCCCATGGTGTGCCATGAGGCGAGCGCCGAGCTGTAAAGCTAAACCTGTGGCAACACTGGACAGCTAATAGGCTCATCCATCATGAAGGAAATGAGACAGGGTCTCCCCCACACACTCTCCCTCTCTCTACCCTCTCCTCTATGTCACTCAGCCAACTCTTGAGCCCAGACATACTCTCACACACTTACAGGCAAAATTACTCCAAAGTTCTCCACCAGGGTATCCTTTCTTTATTATTCTTTAGTGAACAAGGGGGCCCTTCATAGTCAACGTAATTTATCCGTAATTTAAAAAAGTTTAAAATGAAGCAAACGGAGTGAGAAGGTCGTTGTGGTTTAAAACCTCCAAGCCGCAGGCCTTCCTGAGCATCCTGAATGTGGAACCAAGGCCAGAGGGTCATGAGGAGGCCCATTCAGTCCTAGTTTTGTTTGTCATGGCCCAAAACACAGATCCATCAGTAGAAATGTTTCTCAACCCTCGCATTCCTACAATCTGTGGCCTTCTTAATAATTTGCTGGTTTGCAGTTTCAGTATTTTTAAATTTTACAACGTTAAGAGATGGTGATTGTAGATCAAACAGGACAGAATATTTTTTTTATCATTTTCAAAATATACCACCTAGACACTGCCTTGTGCATTGCAGTGCATGCCTAAAGATTTACATTATATATTATCACATAACATTACACAAACACACGTTACGATGACTTAAGGCTAAATAACCAACAGGGCAAATAAGGCATGTACCCATCTGAGGGGCCAAACTCAGGTGCAGATTAATAAAAACTTGCACCACTGAACAACATCTATGCCAGTTCTTTCATCCTCACGTCAGAATAAAGTTAGTTTTGGTGTGTGTGATCAGTTGTTTCTTGGTCTGTAAGGGCACAGTCAGCAGTTTTTTCCTTTATGGTAGACATAATGCAAGATATTCTGAACTTCATTACAAACTAATGTCCAAGTTAATGTAAACCCAGAGAAACCCAAAGAATGTTAATCAGGAACAAGTTAATGAAGAACATTTGAGAAGCTGGAACTTTGTTATTTTTTGGGGTTTTTTTTTGCTTAAAAAAAATAACTTTAACCCTTACATAGTGACAAAATTGAAATGTTTTGACATTTGAAAGCTGCAAAACCTTTATTCTCTTAGCCTAAAATTTGATGAGTTTTCGTAAAGTGGCCCAAAATGTGCTTTTGCAAAAAATTGACACAAATCTTTGCACATTGAGGCTGTTCCTGATCAAATTTGACCCCTCCTTCTAATGGGATGTATCTTGGACTGATGCACCAGTGTTGGTCAAATCTAGGAAAATGGCGGTTTTAGGGAATCTTGAAACTGTTGTTCAAGGAGGGCCTTGACTCTTAATACCACAATTGGCCAGGTTCCTGCAGAGACAGGCACCTGCTGGTCTTTGAAGCATCATAGGGGAATCTTGAAACGGAGTAAAAAAGCACAGGAGAGATCATATACGGTGTACATGAAGAAAAGAGGTCATACAGAGGTAAGCGGGTGTCTTGAGAAATGATGCTTTGACACAGACACAAGATCTAAAATAAGGGAGTATGATGGTGGAGTGGTTAGCAGTGTTGCCTCAGACTGGGGTTTCTCCCAGTACTGCGGGTTCCTCCCACCGTCCAAAGACATGCATATTAAGTTAATTGGTGATTCTAAATTGGCCATGGATGTGAGGTAGATAAAGTACTTGAAGTGCATAGAGTAAAGTGCTGTATGAATGTGTAGTTAAAAGTGCTTTGAGTGCTCAGTTAGTGGGTGTTAAGTAAGCACAACATCTTACACAATGTGAGAAAATAATCTAACAAGAAACAATCCATTTTTTCTGAGCTAAACTAACTGAGATTAAAACAGAGATCAGAAGAGGGGTTGGGATTGGGTCATAAGATTATAAGGGCACCTGTGCTGCCATTTCAATGAGTGTGGGAAACATGTGCAAATCCCCCACAGGCAAGGTTTCCTACCACTGCTTTGAAAGCACAGACTAGTTTGCAATAAGCAAATTTTGTGCTCTAAGTTTAAATTAATATTGAATGATGAATATAAATGGTAGCTATAAGGACTTTTTAATGTTACAAAGTGTTGTAATGGTTATACGTATACGATATGGTTATACAATAAATCCCAACAGTTCTACCACAGGAGTTAACGATGGAGCTCAAATGTCAGTAGTGTTGCGGTGGGAAACCCTCTCTCAGAGTTCTGAAGTTTTCTGTTGACAGAAAAAACAAACATTTATCCTCTTCTGAAAAATGAAAATAAATATTTCTGTGTACTTGCGTAAAAAATGGGAAGAACTTAAACTTACATTTGATTTGTGTGGCGATTGGTTTACCATAGCCACATATTGCTCATGAGACAAGTTACATACAAGTACACACACACACACATGCACACACACACACACACACGCAGACACACACACATGCACACACACCTTTTGATGGTAAAAGATGTCTTTTATTTGGTCCCAAGTCCTATACCCCGAAGTTTGTATATTTTCCCAAAAGGAGAAATGTCATAAAAAGTCCAGATTCCCAAATTACTGTCACTCAATGAGTTTCTTTCTCCTTCTCTCTCTCTCCCCATCTCCATTCACCTCTCCTCCTGCCAGCCCCGCAGTCTCCGACCCTTTCCTGCTTCCACCGCTACCAATGGGGGCTTTCTCTTGTTTCCTGGTGCTGGAGCTGCTGGATAAACATGCAAGCTCCCCCTCATATAAAGGCTCAATTCTTCTCCATCATGTTTTAAATATGGATACAAAGAGAAACTTGTATGATAATTTTTGGCACATGGTGGTGGGGGTCAGCGGGTGGGGTGTGTGTGTGCATAGAGGGTGAGGGGGTGTGTGTGGGGGGCAGGCGAGACAAAGTTCTGCCTTGTTCTGATACTTGTCTAAGATTTCAGGGTTTTTGTTTTATGCAAGACCAGACCGATGCCATCTGATGGAGTGAACTTCAGTTTGTGTTTTAACGTGCCCGAAAATGTGAGGTTGAACAAACGGTTGGCTCCCTTCAGTCGTACGCTGATGTGATAAGTGTTGGCAGAGTGTGCTGCAGCATAAGGTAGCGCTGTTATGGAATTTGGGCGGTGTGCTGAAACACTGAGCAGCCAGAAATTAAACAAAGACTTAATTGGAAAGCTCAGTTGAAGGAGATCGGCGGTCCTCTCTGAGGGTAGGTTGTCGGGGAGGCAGGCAGCTATCTTTCACCTTTGATTTTGTGATGCAGCAGTGGAAATGGAAAGAGAATCTGGCTCCTGGGTTGGAACATGCCAGAAATGGCACAGATACCCAAGATGATACCGATCCGATGGCCTGCTGATAGCCTGTGGATCACCTTACTACCCATGTGCCAGTTAGCACTGCAGCTGGGCAATAACAGGCCTCTGAGGAGAGTGACGTTACCCTCTGAGGTTACTTAGATGCAACACGGCTTTCATTAATACAGCAAAGTAGTTGGAGGATAAAAAAATATGAGAGTCAGTGGTTTGTATTTTCTAATAACTACATTTTTACAAAATAACTCATGACTGCTTAATTAATTATGCAACAATTTAGATTATATAATAAAAAAAGGTATTTTGTTTCAAGGAGTCTTTAAAAATACAGCTTTTGCAGCACTGCATGCAGTACACATTGAAGCTTTATTGTGTGGTGATTGTAGACAACTGGCTAATGCTGCAGCCACATAAGGGAAAACAGTGCAATGAAATGAACTTGTGATCTCGTTGAAATGCTTGCCCCGAAAACTGGAACCAGATCTGCAACCACTCAGTCTGTTGCCATCTTCCACGCAAGTTTGGTGAGTCAATACGATGATAAAACTACGATAAGACAGAATCAGTCTGCTGTCAGGCTGCTATCAGGTTGTGACTGAAAGGGGTTAAGCTGGTAATTACATGCAATCTATTTGTGATAATGCAGTGATTCATTGTGATAGATTGGCAAAAATCACTAGTTTCTTGCTGCCTGTTGGAAATCTGTTGCTGTCTACATACACAGAAAGTCCAACCAGAGCCTAATAGATCTGAAATTCAGAAATTTCCCCACAAACATTGATGCAGTTGCTGCAAAACGATTTAACTGCAACATGGCGTATGCACCAAGCAACATTGCTTTTGTGTAGGAATGTAACCAGATTACAACCAGCTGGCAAGGAGTTGAGATGACTACCCTAATAAAAAGACACACATTGCAGATAAGATGCGCACTAACTCTGCTTGCAATGAGTTTGACAGATGCTGATTATTTGCCAATTTGTCTGATAGTGCAATCACTCAACTGATTGGAGACAGATTGCCGCCTATCAGGTGAACTGTGCAATCATCTTGTGCTCTGAACTGGTCATCGTAACTACTTGGTGGCCAAATGCAGAAAAATTTAATGCAAGCACAGGGCAAACACAATATTTCCTAGTCGTAACGAGGATCTTGTCCTATTTTTACTCCAGTGACTCAGCCATAAATAAAATCTTTACACACTGGTGCAGAAGTTCCTGGATGTGACTCATTACTGGTGAGTCACATTCATTCTGTGTGTGTTTCTGGCACACTGTATTTTACACTCAGCGTAGAGCATAATTATCAAAATGTCTAGATTTACTACCTTGTATCATCAGTGACATTGCTCAAACCTGATACTTTTCGGGGATTCTTGGAAGTTGAAACAAATGAACCACGTGGTGAGGTTTTATGGGGGTCAGCCTGCTGCACAGTGCCCTCTGACAGATTGCCTGTCAAGGACGGGGAGATTGATAACAGTGGCATGGATATGTAGATACTCACATCTACTTGTAATTTGTTTTTAAAAAAAGGAGACTTCCCGCCCCTACTGTCCATCCTCTTATTTACAAGTATCAGCTGTTTACTGCAGAGCGAGGACTCTTTTAAAACAATCACACTAATGTGCATTAGAAATGATTTAAAATGGCTTTACAGCATAACAACTTAACAATAAGAAAGGGCTATATTTACCCTGCTGTCTATGATCACTCACCATTATCCAAATGCTGCAACATACTGGTTACTGGTGAGTGATAAAAAAGGTGCATCTGGCTTTTAGCTTTTAGCAGGTCTCACTAGCTCATGTGCAGCCCTCAAACTGGGATAATTCTGGTAAGTTACTATATTCAGTGAGCTTCCGGATGAACCACCTAAGCCAGCAGCAAGTTTTAAAAGTACTATGGATGAAATCATAACAAAGTACAGCACTTGCACGCTAACACAGCTATCTCAATGTCACCTAAGCGAGCTCCATCTGCTGATAAGGCCACAATGATATGACAGAGATATGACAGGGTCATTTTGGTTGGCTCTCACGAGCTGTTTTGCTGTGTATGTAGACGGCGGATTCAAAATTTGATGCTTATCAACAATGAAAATCAAGAGAAGGCAGCAACCAAAACCATCAGATATGAGCTGTCTCCATCGGACGTGCGATTCTTGTGATAAAGTGGGATCAAGCGTGATTAAACAGGGTGCGTGACTCTGGGAGTTGGCATAGTGTGGAAACAGCTGAATTCTCATTGAAAAAGTGAAAGCGATGTGATTTAATGAGAGATAAAAATGAGAGCAGTGCATTGTACGGTCAAGATTATGAAATCCTGCCTGTGTCTGGGGCTTTTGTATCCACTGCAGGATCATTGTTTTCAGTGCAGGTTATTATATTAGCAAAGCAGCGAATATGTGTTCAGATGGAAATATATATTTTAATACATTATACTGTTTTTGCACTAGCGTGAGGGATACCCACTGTATGATGATTGGCAGCCCTGCGCAGAGGTAATAAAGCAGCTCATTCTTCTGTCTGTCAGAACATAGAGCACGTATTCACCGGCAGCCAACGGACACAGCTTACTCTGGTTTGCTGAAGAGGACGTATAAAAACCCTGTTTCTTTTGTAATCATCCCAAAAGCCTATTGAATATTTTAATCCTGTCTCACCTTACCCCCGTCTCTCAAAAACGAAAACTCCAGAAATCTGGAAAAACAACACATTAAGTTTACATTTGGCTAAGTCCTTTCCATTTTGACCTGTTCCAGTCAGAAAGTTTGTATTTTTGTGGAATAGCTAAAAAGTCCACATCAAATGGCTGTAATTACTCTTGCCTGGTTCAAAGGGAACTACTGACAGTTACAGCTGGATGATAAACTAGATTTCCAACCAGATAACTACAGAAAACCTTTATTCATGCATTTATTCACTCTGGACTGCGGATTTTGGTATATAAAAGCTAACAAAAACTCACCCTTTTCACCCTGATCTAACACTGAGGCGTGCTGTGAGATTAGAGGACTTACTCCGCTGAGCACGATGTGAGATAAAGCGCCCCTATGCCAAACTGTAGAGTAGAAAACTGATCTCAGAGATAATAAAGATTTAAAATGCCGAAGTTTCGACCTGGTAACTCTGACTCATAACAGCTGCCTAACTGCAGCGGGCATGAAAGAAAAACCTTGAATGGATCTGACATGTGGGGGAGTCAGAGATACAGTTAGCAAAAAATAGCAGGGAGAAAAACAGACAAGGCTTTTAGTATTTCCAGTGCGACTCAACAGGAATCTTCTGTTGTCTTTTTGGTTGTGAGAGCTAAACAAATGCACACATGATAGTTTTTTTTATTTACTACATTAAGTTTTATTTTTGCTTATGTGTGTGATGGTTACAAAGGTCTTGTTATCCACAGCGAATTAACAAAAAAAATGAGGTTGGGTTTTTTTCTTTTATTTTGTTTTTGCTTCTGTTTATTTTTGCTAAACTAAACCAGCTGCTGCTGGCTGCCGGATTAGTTTGTAGTGTTGATTATGTTAAAGTGTTACTTTAATGATGTTTCATTTGTAGCAAAATGTAGCCACACAGTTCAAAAAAGAAATTCTTTAACTTTGTACAGATATTCACGTCCCCTTCACCGACACAATCTGGTCATCTTAACCTCTGAACCAGGTTTGCATGTGTATGCACTTGTAGTAGAGTCTGTGGGCTCTTGCATGTGCTGTTGTTAATCCATCAGTCAGCTGCAGAGAAGAGTGGAGCACTAACGTACAAAGAGCCAAAATTGAGAATTAAAAACAATGAAAAGTGTCCATAGCAGCCATGTTTTTGGTTTTCATACAGTATTTTTTTTTCTACTTCTCCAATTCCAGGTGAACTCCATTGTTGCTTCCTTCCCTATTCCGGCCCACTTGTCAACCACTCAGTATTCGGCAGACTCGTAGTTCATCCGCATTCAGCGACGTGCATCTGGGATTTGGAAGGACTGCATAGGAACATGTTCACAGTGGGTGCGCCCTCCCATGCACTCCAAATGGAAACTTGGACACAGCATTCATGGGACCATAAATTACACTTTAGCAGGCTACATCCTGGACAGCTCTCTATTTAAGGTATTGTTAGCATCCTAGGACACTACGATTACTAACAAGGTAAACAGAGGTGGCAAACTCACACACATTCATCACTTAAGTAGAAGTACTTTACTTGTGTTTAAAAAAAATCTTTACTCCAGTAAAAGTTTAAAAGTACAGGCTGTGAAATGTATTTAAAAAAAAAGTAAAAGGAGGCTCTTTGTAGCACATTTCAGCTATCGCAGCTATTTTTGTGCAACGCTACCCTTAGCAAAAAGAAGTTTGTTCAAGTGTACTATGAGTATACTTATTTTTTACTAAAACTGAGGAAGTATACTTGAAGGTGACTTTTTATACTGAAAAGTATAAATGATGATTTGAATACTTCATCCACATTATTCTGTTTATGCCTGCTCTTCTTTTGTAGTAGTACCTACTTGTTGAAGTACTGTGACCACAACTCATCGATATCTGCACTTTGAATTTGGTTACCGATCATTCTGGCTCACTATAACCCCCGTAGTATAGTGTAAGAAATTATACATAAATTGTGGTTTTTTTTGCCTCTGCAGTCTCTACATCGGTCATGTGCCGCAAGCACCAATGATGGATACACCAAAAGGATTGTCTTACATGTTATCATTCCCTCCATTTATTCATGGTAAATGTTATATTATCATTATTTCAAGCCTTACAGAGTTTGGCTGTAAACCCTTACATTTATGTAGTCATTTTTTAAAAATAGTGGAACATTTTTATGTTAGTTGTGGACTTCAGTGCTGAATGAAATGCTGATATTAGCCCTGTGCTCAGAAGACCTAG
>VUQK01015856.1:0-16767 GCA_015106715.1 Bujurquina vittata
GCCCCCCCCTCTTTGTCCTCCCCCCCCCCCCCCCCCCCCAAAGTAGTCCACTTCATACCTTTGCACATCATCAGTTTACTCCCATAACAGATGGTCTCAATGTCCCACTGTAGTTTTGTCATCATGCATCTTTATGCAGCTAGTACCCCTTGTCCTTCATTTTAGGTGGAGGTCGTATCACTCTTTCTGTATTCCTCTGGCTCTTTCTTTTGCATTTAATTTGACCCCCCCTCTTTTGTTCACAGACTCAGACTCAGCATGGTGGAGTAAACCACAGCTCCTCAGACTTTAACAGTGAGTTTTGTTTTACTGATAATCTCAAATTGTGTGCATGTTTGTGTTTCGTGACAAGGAATCACACTTCCCTCCTTCGTAGATTTGGAGTGTAAGACAGAGGTTGGTGTGTCGTCCTGCCTGCTAACACCCACAGCCTCCCCAAGAGACTCCAGCCGGTCTGAAGAGCGAGGGATTACCGTTAGCGGTGAAGTGTGAGTACAGTAGAGATGTTGCAGATGCATGTATGCACACAGGTGTTAGAAAACTAATAACATCAGTCAACAATTTCTTTGTACTGGCAGGATTGCACCTACTGTGAAATTGTGACTATATCAATATACATTATATTGCCAAAAGTATTTGCTCATCAGCCTTCACATGTATAGAAACTTTAGTAAATCCCAGTCTGAATCCATAGGGTTTAATATGATATGATGCTGGCTGGCAGTCGCTGCTCTAATTCACCCCAAAGGTGTTCTATCGGGTTGAAGTCAGCAGGCCACTCAAGTTTTTCCTCACTAAATGCCTTTATGGAGCTGCTTTGTGCACTGGTGTGCAGTCATGTTGGAACAGGAAGTGCCATCCCCAAACTGTTCCCACAAAGTTGGGAGCATGAAATTGTCAAAAATGTCTTGGTATGCTGAAGAAGCATTAAGAGTTCCTTTCACTGAACTAAGGGGACGAGCCCAACTCCTGAAAAACAGCCCCACACCATAATCTCCCCCCCTCCACCTTTATAAAACAACTAAGCTCTGCCATGGAAACCAATTCCATGAAGCTCTCTGTGCACTGTTCTTGAGCTAATCTGAAGGTCACATGAAGTTTGGAGGTCTGTAGTGATTGACTCTGCAGAAAGTTGTGTGTCTCTGCGAACTGTGCGTCTCAGCATACACTGACCCTGCTCTGTGATTTCATGTGGCCTAGCTGAGTTGCTGTCGTTCCCAGTCGCTTCCACTTTGTTATATACAGTATATGACTGCTGACTGTAGAATATTCAGTAACAAGGAAATTTCACTACTGGACTTGTTCACTGAGCTCCTGAGAGCGACCCATTATTTCACAAATGTTTGTAGAAGCAGTCTGCATGCTTAGGTGTTGGATTTATACACCTGTGTGGCCATGGAAGTGAATACTTTTGGCAATGTAGTGTCTATTAATATATAAGGCCAGGGTCGAGTCACAAAACTTATCTGAGTCTTATAATACAGGTGACACAGTCTTAGTCTATCAATATTGCTAATAGGTGTAAACAATTAAAATCTTACACCACGTGTGACTATTCTGCAGTGGGGTATTCGACACTAGCCAGAGCTCTGAGGTTCAGTAAAAAATTAAAAAATTAAGGCACCAACCTTTAAAAGAAAAACTGTTCATCCACTAATAAAAGCAAAATATTTTAAAGCAAGAAAAACTACTCTTTAATGAGCAAAGCCACTCTGGAAAATAAGTGAAGCTAAGCTAAGTCCAAAGCAAAGAAAACTGTATTCAGAAAAGTATTCACAAAAGTCTAATTACTCTGATTTCTCGTTGCAGTCCTGCACAGTACAGCAGGCATTGTAACGTTTGACTGATTAAAATAAAAATAATGTAAATCAATTGTATTTCATATAGTTCATGTAAGTCTACTCTTCCTGATGATTTACTTCTCATTTGTTTTGGAGGATTTTTCAACTTTAAATTGCTCTTTAGTTAATATGAAAAAGAAAGTACATCCTTGTTCCATTCAAAGGTTTTAAATATCAAGACATAATAAAAGAAACATCACCTGGTTCTTAGCAGGTTCTAAAATTAGATATACACAACCTTATATGAGCTGCAAACTCTGACATATTACACCATGCTATTATTTATTTAAAACTAAGCCAAAATAAAGAAGCAGTGTGTGAAAAACTCGGTCCGCCTTTACTGGTTCCGTAGGAATCCGGACGGTAAGTAGCTGCTGATAATCAAATGCACTTGATTAACTGAATGGCGTGAGTACCTCTATAAAAGCAGATGTTTTAGCAGTTTGCTGGTGTGAAAGCAAACTGTGGGCCCTGTGGTACTTTTACTTTTGGCAATGTTGTTTTTATTGTTGATTATACTATTTTTATTCTTTAGCCGCCTGCTGTAACACAGCAATTTCCCTTGTGGGGTCAATGAAGTATCTGTCAAGACGTACCAGGAAATTCCTCCCAAGAACAGACCACGCAATACTCAGAGAACCTGCAAACAGCCCAGAAGCTACATCTCAGTCTCTACAGACCTCAGCTAGCATGCTACGTGTTAAACTCAGGACAAGGCAATTAGAAAAAGATGAAAGAAGTATAGATTTTTTTTGGTAGAGTTGCCAGGAGAAAGCCTCTTCTCTCTAAAAAACAACATGGCAGCATGACTTAGGTTTGTAAAGTTGCATCTGAAACCCCCCCACAAAACCTGTAACAATGTCCTTTGGACAGATGAGACTAAAGTGGAGACATAATGCACAGTGCCACATTTGGCAAAAACCAAACAGCATATCGGCATAAACACGGTGGTGGAGGGGTAATGATCTGGGTTTTATTAGCGGCCACTGAACCTGAGCGCCTCGAGGTCATTGAGTTGAGAACTCCTCTGTAAACTATTCGAGAGTCAAATGTGAGACCATCAGTCTGCCAGTTGAAATTGGGTAATGCAGGACATTGATCAAAGTGGTCAAACTCCAGACCTCAACCTGACTGAAATGCTGTGGCGGGACCTTAAGAAAGCTGTGCATGAACGAATGCCTGCAAACCTCAATGAACTGAAGCAACACTGCAAAGAAGAGCGGGGCAAAACGTCTCCACGATGATGTGAGAGACTGATAAAGTTACACAGAAAACAATTACAGCCAGTTATTGCGGCTAGAGGTGGTTTGACGAAGTGTTGGCATTTATTATGTGTACAACCCCATGATTGAAAGAGGGTGTACTTTTTTTGTGTCATTATCCTGCTGTAGTCTACATTTTTGCTGGCCCATTTTAAGCCAATATGGGCATGACCACCCGTAAATTAAAGCTAAAACTTTGTGCTTAACCTCTCAGATCTTAACATCAGTGTGCCGCAGAATAGAGCTCAGAAGAAAAAATACTTTAACAGCCCTTGAGTTTAATTTCCACTGTAATAACCAACTAATCACCATCAAGCACTTAGGCACATATTGAGCATATTGTGCAGTGCAATATAAGCTCTTCCCTGATTACATTATACACTTAAAATAAAGCGAGACAAAGCTCGGCCCTTGAGCACGGATCGAAATGTAATCTCTGACTCACTTGATTATACCAACCGTGACACGGAGGTCATTGTTTAATTTATTCATCGCTGATTTTAAAACATCAACTAATACTAATTACCAAAACACAGGAAGCAAATGCATGATACTAGATGGGAGCAACCTCTGCAGGGTTACTCTAAATGATTCACATCAGAACCAAACTTTTAGAGTTTTTTCTCTTCCCCCATCTCACCACCAGGTTTTCTGAAATTAAAAAGGCTTGATAGGTTTTCAGCAATCATGATGATTGCAGACAAACAGACAAAAGAATAAATCTGGCAGTGCTATAACTTCACAAATTTTCTATTTCAGCATCTCCTCCTGCATATTTTCTGTTTGACTGACGTACTTATTTTTGCAGGCTTATGAAATCTGAGGGGGTCAATGGGAGCCCAGTAAACTGGACAGTGTCCGATGTGGTCACTTATTTTACAGCGGCGGGTTTCCCTGAGCAGGCTGCTGCATTCAGGACCCAGGTAAGCCTGTAATTTTCCTTAGTGGCCACTAGAGGACGCCATAGAGAAGCTCAATAGTTTGGACTATAAATTTAAACACTTGTAATCAACATGCACCTGCGTGCGCTGTTTTGCTCTCTTCATTAGGAAATCGATGGAAAGTCTCTTCTCCTCATGCAGCGCAATGATGTTTTGACTGGCCTGTCAATCAGACTTGGCCCCGCCCTCAAGATCTATGAGCGTCATGTAAAGGTTCTGCAGAAAACACACTTTGAGGATGACGACTGCTAACAGCATGAATCAAATACAAGCAGACTGTTGTGTTTGTATCTACATATAGCTGAAGTAGTTTAAAAATGCATGCATAATATACAGAACAGTACACTTCACTTTTCATCAACACAGACACACAAATGCACAGAAACGCACGTTCAGACACTGTTACTTCTTATCTTCCTGCCGCATGGCAACAGAAACAAGACTGGATTTTCTAGACAACAAGGATTTTCTATCAGAGCACAAGTGTTGCAGGGAGAAAGTAGAGCAGAGATTTTCAACCATGCAATTTCTCCTCTACTAATAAAAAACGAGCACTTTGCAATTTTACTGATTAAACTGTGCAAAATGTTTTGTGTTTAATCTGTTACTTCATGCTGACTTGTATGCACATTTTGAAAGAAGTAATGTTTGTTTCTGTGACTTGGGGAGGTGGGCTGTTTACATTTTTTGGGTGCTGTGATCTGAGAGTGTTCTTGTCAGTTGACAAGGAAACTGCGTTTTTGTTGTTATCCATGTACACATAGACAGGACATGTTGGATAAGACAGCAAAGAAGTTAGGGGTTGAAATGATCGGAGTCATTCCCAGGGGCTGAAGTAGTTGGTTGGTGCGATGAACCTTCTGGGTGGGGTTATTGAACTTTTGCTGGTCAAAGCAATAAATGAGATGTTTGAGGGGCTTTTGGACCACGTCAGCTCATCGGCTGGTTGATTTTACCCTGCTTTGGGTTATGCGTCGCCACCTCATCGGCTGGTTTTACAGAGATACAATCTGATTTTGGCTTTACATCAAACTTGACTTGTTTAATAGACACCTAAAATCACATCACACCAAACTAGGTACATGTCAGCTTACGTAGGTCCAGTTTTCTAGGACTTATGAGCAGGCTAAGAGGTTTTTCCCCAAACATGGATGGATTCACTGGGCATCATCCGCTCATCTTTGCTCACTACAGAGCAAACTGTGCAGACTGTAAACATACGGTAACCTCAGGACGAAGTCTTGGGGCAGAGCGAAGATGTTGTGGCTTCTTGAAAGGACAACAAAGTTTCCCCTCAAATCAAATTTAGTGAAAGCATTGAGCTACATAACATTACAACTCAGCTGACAATATTCACACTCTATGTATTCACATTGATAAGACTGATGGGTGTAGCTTGATAGAAAGAAAATAGTTCCTAGCAGACCAACAAAGTGTAGATTTTTTTTCCCCACTGGGTCGCTGCTGAGTTAGGGCCATAAGTATTTGGACAATGACTGTCCATCTCCATTTTAGATCAATCAAGATGCGACTGAAGTGCACACTTTCATGTGTTTTAATTCAAGGGGGGTTTGACAAAAGGTTTTGCATTGTTTATGAAGTTACAGCCATTTTTGTGCATAATCCCTCATTTTCAGGGGCCTGTGTGCTCATTATTCCATGAACAAGTAAGCAGATAAAAATGTGGAAGTGATTCAAAGTGCATTTGTTAGGTTTTTCCATGTAATTCTCAATATGAGGTCATAACAGATGTCAATGCAAATGATACACATCCGCATGCTAAACTTGGCATTTTTTTTTTAAACAGCGGATACTCTTCCTGATGCTTCAAAGGAATTTATGTCTCTTCCCAGACCAGGAACCTTTCACTTGTTAGGCTAACATTTCAGCTATGTTGATCAAATACACCAGCTAACTGAACTGAAATCAGCTGTACAGTCACCTCTAAACTGTTCATCGTAATGTCAATATGTACATACGGTATATTAAAGCAACCTCCTTTGGCCAATCATTAATTATTGGACTTACATTATTCAAGAGAGCTGTTATTGCAGGGCAAAGTGAGGCAGTCAATCAACTGATCTCATACCACCAGCATTTTTAAACCTCTTTTATTCATTGATAACAACAGATGGCAACCAAATTCATCAAACTGTTGCATTATTAATTTCCATCTGTGCTATTACATCGTGCATTCCATGTTTACAGTACAAAAACCACCAATTTTCCTTATTTTGCTTTGTTCTTTCCAGCATATCCGTACATTTCACTGTAAACTGATGTTCAAATCAGATCCGATGTTTCCTTGTGCATTCAAACTTCCTCTACCTCTCACTGCCATTTCCTTTCCAAGAACTTTTTTTTTAAAAATATTATTATTGTTATTATTAGCAGTGTCTGTTATGTTGTTGTCGACAAAATGTCATCCTTGTTTGTTAAATCTGTTGAAGGCAACAGCTTGAGTCCTGATTCTCACAAGGGATGTACAGTGTGTTCAAGCCCTTGCAGCTTGTTTCCTGTTATTTGTTAAAAACAAATTTAGTAATAAAAATTTCAAATAAAATACCACAGAGAGTCAACTGTGTTTGTGAGTGGGTGTGTGTGTGTATGTGCGTACTAAACATAAATACACCAACAGCTGAGGGAAGCTGGGGCACAACAGCAGCTCGCCTCAGTCACGGTGACGAGGAGTCGGAGGACCACGCTGTGTTTTAGAAAGGAGAGGATTCATCCTGGAAATGAGACCAGTCAGTTCTTTTGAATGCAGATCTTATTTTGACCCATAAATATTTCACAGTGTTTGAGGCTAGCTTGGCTCTAGCTTGCAGTTGCTGGTTAGTAGCAGGAGGAGGAGGAAATATCACACTATATCTGTTCTGGGACACTCTCCAAGGTAAGTGCTTGGGATCTTTGTGCGCAGGGGAGTGTGTGTGTGTGTGTGTGTGTGTGAAAGTGTGTGTATGGGTCCACCCATGTTGTGGTTATAATAAGACAGGGAAGCAGATGGACATATTTATACCTCCACTGATAACCAGGCAGGCTGCACCTCCCATAAACATGGTGCTTTAAGACAACAGAGGAAAAAGAAAAGGGCTGAGACTCTGCTGGGAAAATATCTGGGCTTCAGAAAGGCTTTTATTTCAACAGGGCAGATCAGAAGACAGGAATCTGAAATCGTGCTGATTAGAAACACACATGAACAACTTTTGAATCTACCACGGCAAACAACTAACAAAGGCAGTGAGGGCGTGAACTCTGAGGGTGAAAAACTGAGGAAAATCCAAACTGTGACGAGACAAAGACGAGCAGTCATGCCAGGCTCAGGAGGAGCAGAGTGAGTGAAACAGCTGCATATACACAAACACACTGTAACTTTTTGTTTGCGTGCATGCATGTGTGTGTGCCTGCTCGTGCATGCTTCAACATCCAGTCAAATATTTTCAGCAGTAAAGGCATTTTATCCAGCGTGCATGTTTGTCTTGTGAAACTTGCACTAGTGATAAATCACACTGCGGTCGTTCAAGATTGTCAAAATGTTCATTCTTTTATACAAAAAACTATTGACAGATAAATAATATTTTCAGATTTATAGAGTCAAATAGTTGCTATGTGCAGAGCCGCAGTGATTCTAAATACAGCACAGAGTCACATGAGGAAATCAGAGCTCCACGTACATGTGAGAGGGCCATAATGTGTCTCTTGTTTGGAAGCCCGAAGGGAGAAGATTACTCCACTGCTATCCTGAAGCAGAAACACAGACCAAACAGACTCATTGTGGATGAAGCTGTCAGTGAAGACAGCAGCATTGTCAGCTTATCACAGGTGTGTGTAAGGTGTAAACATAGCCTACAACAGAGTCCTGTTTGTATTCTTGCTAGACTTGTGTGTGTGTGCGTGTGTGTGTGCGTGTGCGTGTGTTTCCATTAGCAAAAGACAGAGGAGCTGCAGATTTTCCGGGGGGACACTGTGGTGCTGAGAGGCCGGAAACGACGGCAAACAGTGTGCATCGTCCTGACTGATGACACCTGTGGAGATGAACGGATTCGGATGAACCGTGTGACGCGCAACAACCTGCGTGTACGGCTTGGTGATGTCATCAGGTGCAGTAGACCTCATGCCTGTGCTTTTGCATGTGTTATGGAGATATCATTATATCATAATCCACAGGTGTCTGCTGATGTGTTTGTTATTACAGTATCCATGCATGCCCTGATATCAAGTATGGGAAAAAGATCCATGTGCTCCCCATAGATGACACCATTGAAGGCCTATCAGGGAACCTCTTTGAGGTTTTTCTCAAGCCGTACTTTCTGGAGGCTTACCGGCCTGTACACAAAGGTACAACAACACCTCCGCTACTCGTTATACCACAATAAAATCAGCTGTGATAAAAGAGAAAATCACAGAGCGCAGGAAGCTGCTGTGAATGTGGTGGCTTCTTCTTTCCATTAACAGGTGACATCTTTTTGGTGAGGGGAAGCATGCGAGCGGTGGAGTTCAAGGTGGTGGAGACGGACCCCAGCCCTCACTGCATCGTTGCTCCCGACACAGTCATCTACTGCGAGGGAGAGCCAATCAAAAGAGAGGTCTGTGAGAAATTTAAGAGTCTGGTTTTTGTGATGTTAGTGTGTTAATGTTTGAAAAATCATCCTATCTGGGGAATTATTGCAAGTATAGCACCAGTTTCCAATTTCAGACTGTAGTGTTTATACTGTGAACTACTTAATAAAACTTTGATATGAAATGAAATTGCAGGACAACTCCATGAACCTCACATTCAAAGAAAATAAATAAAAAATTGTACGTTTGCTTGTATTGATCCCAGTTTTGGTTATTTTCTACTCAAAAATGTATTATACTTTTTACATTAAACCTTAGATAAAGATTTTGTGTACATGTATGTGACTCTGCAGGAATGTGGCGTAAAGTCTGTTTTCTAGAACCTGACTTTGAACGTTCTGAACAAATCACTTTTTCCTTCAAGATATCAAACTGAGATAAAGTGGCTTAAAGGGACCTTTTATGATGCAAGGACATGCATGGATGGTGTTACACACAGCCTGTCCAAATAAAATAAATCAATATGGATGGATTCTTGTCATCAAAGTATTATCAAAGAATATTTTTCTGTACTTCAGTAATCCCTTTTGGACAACCTCGTACACTCATAGAAATCTTATCACTTCATCAGTATATACAGTACAATAAGGATCTGTCTGGCTTTTTGCTGCATGACAGGATGAGGAGGAGAGTCTCAATGACATTGGCTATGATGACATTGGAGGCTGTCGGAAGCAGCTGGCCCAAATCAAAGAGATGGTGGAGCTTCCTCTCAGACACCCGGGACTGTTTAAGGCTATCGGAGTTAAGGTATCACACACGCATGCGGGCACCCACGCACTCACGCATGCACACACACAGATCTTCCCCATCCACCAATAAAGACCATTTTTAAATGAGCTATTTCTCATTGCATGACTGTGTTCTTCCCTCCTTTCTCAGCCTCCCAGAGGTATCCTGCTGTACGGCCCTGCAGGAACAGGAAAGACCCTGGTGGCCCGAGCTGTAGCCAATGAAACTGGTGCCTTCTTTTTCCTCATCAATGGTAAGATTTCTACCTATGAAGGACAGAAACTGCCAAAACGCAAAAGCATATAATTAAATAAATGACTCAGTGCATTAAGTAATATGCAAACAAATGCCCCCCAAAAATATTAGTAATAAATTATTACATTAAATTTAAAGCAACTACCAAATTATTAATTAAAGTGATTTTTCTAGTTTAATGTGTTTTTGCATTTCTTTACTTTTGTAATAATTGTGCTCCAGTTCTCTAGTGACCTTCTGATAGGAAGCAGCTCTTTTTGTTGAGTGTCTAGTGTGAATTAATGAAGAGGCGTCGTACAAATTGAACCTTCTTTGAAAAGTGAAGCAGAGATGCACAATAAATAGAAGAAAGAAAAGCATAAATCGATAAGATTTTGTAATTAAATAGAGAAAAATGAAAAGGGGGAATTTATTTATTTATTTGCTTTTATTTAGCAGGAAGTTGCATAGAAAATCGAATCGCATTCACAAGGGAGACCTGGCCAAGGTAGCGGCCATACAAACTCAAGATATATTAAAAAATGTATCAAATACAACTTAAAACTCAAGATCTGCAACATGACGTACGATATACCAGAACCTGCAACAAAAGCCACCAGTGGCCTCTCAGGAAAAGCAAAACTGTTGAATTGTGAGACATTCATTAGATGTTATTGTGGTAAACAGCGGCTCTCTTCTTCTCGGCCCTGTGTAGATGTTTATAATGTATTATTCTGCAACCAGGTCCTGAGATTATGAGTAAGCTGGCAGGAGAGTCAGAAAGCAACCTAAGGAAGGCATTTGAGGAGGCGGAGAACAACGCCCCCGCCATCATCTTCATCGATGAGCTGGATGCCATCGCTCCCAAGAGGGAGAAGGTAAACACGAGGGGATAAGCCAAGAAAGCTGTTTCTGCTCCGTCAGATCAGATTACCTGCAGAAAGCTGTTTTTCAGCAAATCTTTACAATCTAGTGTGTGTGTGTGTTGTGTGTGTGTGTGTGTGTGTGTAGACTCATGGTGAGGTGGAGAGGC
Organism: Bujurquina vittata; assembly: GCA_015106715.1. NCBI lineage: Eukaryota > Metazoa > Chordata > Actinopteri > Cichliformes > Cichlidae > Bujurquina > Bujurquina vittata. Next base: position 10,664 of record VUQK01015856.1, read on the forward strand.
GTATAGTGTCCCAGCTCCTGACCCTGATGGATGGCTTGAAGCAAAGAGCTCATGTGATTGTCATGGCTGCAACAAACCGACCGAACAGCGTGGACTCGGCTCTGAGACGCTTTGGTCAGGAGATCCACAATCACACATAAACACACATACACACACATGCACGCATTCACAAATGTGTCAATTTCTTTCCAGGCAGGTTTGACCGTGAGATTGATATTGGAATCCCAGATTCGACTGGTAGACTGGAGATCCTGCAGATCCACACCAAAAACATGAAACTGGCCGATGATGTCGACTTAGAGAGGGTGAGCCAGTGTGGAACGAATGTATTGTTTAATATAAAAGTAAAACTGAAATGGTGAGTTAATTAACAGATTAATGAATCTGCTATCAGCCTGAACTCGTGGCAAGAGAGTCTTGTTTAAGAGTATTCCCCTTAAATTTAATGACTCTGATTTTACTGAAATTACATTTATTATAATTAAAGATGAAGTGAAACATTTTATTTTGGCAATGTCCCCTTTTATTTCAGCAGGTTTCGCAATTTGTTTTGTGAGGGAAAAAGGGAAAATAAAATAAATAAATAAACAAAATTTAAATTAAATTAAATTAAATTAAATTAAATTAAATTAAATTAAATTAATAGTTTTTTTTTAAAAGAGGCACAGATTTCTTTTTTGTTGGAGCCCATTCACAAAACTTTCTAATACCTATATAGCTTAAGGACAGAGGTATACTTTAACCATGTTCCATCTCTGATTTTCATTTGTAAAGATGGAGTCATTTTTTCCATTATGTACACCTTTTTTAGTCTCTGTTTCCACTCAGTTACAGTTGGTGGTTTCAATTTGTAATTAGACAGTATTGCATTATAATGTAAAGCTAATAAACAAGTATTCAAATTAAAGAAAAATCAATTTTCTTTTAAATTCACTTGAATATCAAGGTGTTATAAACAAACTCATCAAATACTCCACCTTCTGATGAGATCTGTCCCATCACGATATGTGACATATGTTTGTAGATGAGCATTTGGATAGCTCTGCTTCCAGTGCATTGTGCAGTTTGATTTTTTTCTTTAGCTGCCTTCAACTTGAGTTTTCTTTATTGTGTGTGGTTTTTTTCATTGTTTGTTATTTTCTTAAATTTTGTATTGATTTTATTTCTGTGCTTTTTACATTTTGTATGCTTCCAATATACTTTATTTTCTACTATTTTTAGTTTAGACTTCTTTTTCACTTCAGTGCTCCTTTTAAATGTTGTATTGCTAATAATTGTTTTAACAGGTGTGCTATTTTCATCTTGGGTAAAGCCATTTGTGGCTCTTGTCTGCAAAAACATTATATAAATAAATATTCCTTGCTTTTTTGATGTTCAGCATGCTAACATTAATGTGCTTTTTTCAAAATATATCAGATTGCCACGGAGACCCACGGCCATGTGGGTGCTGACCTGGCTGCTTTGTGCTCAGAAGCTGCTCTACAAGCCATCCGCAAGAAGATGACCCTCATAGATCTGGAGGATGAAACCATCGATGCCGACCTGCTCAACTCAATGGCTGTCACCATGGATGACTTCCAGGTACAAAGACACAGAAACACATGTTATGCAAATTGAGCTAAAGACTGAAATATCACATGAGCGGGAGGTACACATCAGTAGTTCTTTAGGAATGAATAAACTAAGATATCTCATTTCCTAACATTAACCCACTTCAGTGGGCTTTGAGTCAGAGCAACCCATCAGCTCTGAGAGAGACGGTTGCAGAGGTGCCTCAGGTCAACTGGGAGGACATCGGTGGACTGGACGAGGTCAAGAGAGAGCTGCAAGAGCTTGTCCAGGTGGAAGAAGCACTCACACATTCATTTCACCACAAAACTACAAACATAAGCTCAATCAACAATCCATGAATCTTGCTCCCCATAGTATCCTGTTGAGTATCCTGATAAATTCCTGAAGTTTGGAATGACCCCATCTCGTGGAGTTTTGTTCTACGGCCCTCCAGGCTGCGGGAAAACCCTACTGGCTAAGGCCATTGCCAATGAATGCCAAGCTAACTTTGTTTCAATCAAAGGACCTGAGATGCTCACCATGTGGTTTGGAGAATCAGAAGCAAATGTCAGGGACGTGTTTGATAAGGTAGGAGTGGAGAGAGGAAAGCATGAGCTCGATGCAGATGAAAGTACTCTATCAAACCTGTAGGTCCAATTTTACACCGTAACCTTCTTGACATTTTCCTTCTGCCTGCAGGCCAGACAAGCAGCCCCCTGCATCTTGTTTTTTGATGAGCTAGACTCTATTGCCAAATCTAGAGGCGGTGGGGCAGGGGATGCGGGTGGTGCCGCTGACAGAGTCATCAACCAGATACTCACAGAGATGGACGGCATGTCCGACAAAAAGAATGTTTTCATCATTGGTGCCACAAACAGGTGCACACATTTTTGCATGTCTGTATCAAAGAGATGTTAATAAATGAAACTCTTTACTGACTTCTCGTCATTTCACTTTCATCCTTCATCTCATCACTCCAGGCCAGACATCATAGACCCAGCCATCCTGCGTCCGGGTCGTCTGGATCAGCTCATCTACATCCCGCTGCCCGACAGACCATCTCGCACAGCGATTCTTAAAGCCAACCTACGCAAATCCCCCGTTGCACGAGTTTGTGAAACACAGATACAAAAGCTCATTTCTCTGTACAGCTAGGTCCATACATTTTTGAAAAAGTACACAATTTTTGCCATTTTGCCAACGTACATGACCGCAGTGGGTTTTAAATGGATTTTAAAAGACTTTCAACTTTAGTTCAAGGGGGTTTAACCAACATATTGGATTAACTCTTAAGGAATTACAGCCATTTTTATACAGTCCCCCATTTTCAGAGGCTCAAAGGTGATTCGATAACTTGGGTGTCAGGGTGGCTCAGTGGCTGAGCAGGCGACCATGTATACCACATGCCTGTGATCTGACCTGTGGCCCTTTCCTGCGTGCCTTCCCCTATATCTATATATATCCCCTATTTAATAAAGGCAAAAAAAATCTTTAAAAAAAAGTAATTGTACAAAGTAGGATAATTTTAAATATGAGGACCGTTATTAGTACTTAGTTCTAATCCTTTGCATTCAATGACTGCCTAAAGTCTAAAATGCATGTACATCACCTAATGCAGTATTTTCCCCTTCTTAGCTAGGTCTCTACTGCAGGCAAAAAATTAATTGGATAATTAATTCACAAGCAGTGTCATGGCCAGATGGGCCCTGTCCCCTCATTATTCCATGACAAATTAAGCAAATAAAAGACCTGGAGGTGATTCCAAATATTGAATTTGTCATTTGGAGCTGTTCACTGGAACTATCAATACGAGATACAAAAAGGGATGCTGATGCGAGTGAGGGAGGCCATAATTAGGCTAAAAACAAAACAAAAACCAAAGCAAACCGATTAGAGAGATAGAAAAAACTTCAGGAGTTCACAATGAACTATGAAGTGTGAAGGACTATACTCTCTGCTCAGAATCAGCCTGATGCTGCAAAACTGATCACACAGCACTTCAACCCAATAAAGCATGCTCTATACATAAAACTGAACTGAATTAAATTGAATTGAATTGAATTGTACTTGCTGAAGGCAAAACTGAGGGCAGCAACTGCAGGTGGCTGCAGTAAAGGCCTGGCAGAGCATCTCAAGGGAGGAAACACAGCACTTGGTGATGTCCATGGCATCAAGACTTCAGGAAGTCATCAACTGCGAAGCATATTTTATCCAATTATGAAGAAAAAAAATCCTTGTAGTTAAAATTGTGTTAGTTTGACCCTCTGAAAATGGAGGACTGTGTATAAAACTGTCTGTTATTCCTAAACAGTTAATTTGATTACACCCCTTAAATTAAAGCCTAAAACCTGCACTTCAATCACATCTTAACTGCTTGACTTAAAATTCATCGTGATGGTGTACTGAGACAAAACTGCAAAAAAATGTTATTGGCCAAAAAGTTAAGGACATAATTGTGTATCTGTCCTCTATACTTATAGTTTGCTATATAATGGCAATATCACATTTATTCACTGTTCTTAATGAATTCTTTAAATCATTATTCTAATAAACCATTAAATTAATGGATGTGCCATAGCTCATTGATCTAGTTTGTACTGTGAGGGAATTTCAATTGCATCATTTTCATTTAGCCTGCTGAATGTTTTGGATTGAAACCTAACAATCTGAAACAGTCTATAACGACTCAGCAATTAAATCCTGAAAAGTAATTATATGGAATTTTAAAATAATTGATGAAGTAAAAATGCAAATTTTCACTTTATATTCCTAGAGTTTTCGTTTTTATTTTCTCACTTTAGTAATCTCGGAGTTCTGGGTTGTTTTTCAAGGAGGAACGAGCAATAACCATATCACCAAATACTGTCAATCTAGACAATATTTTCAGTGCCTTAGTTTCTCTCTTTTGCTCCTCTTGTCTTCAGGATGTGGATCTTGAATATCTTTCTGGCATCACAGAGGGATTTTCTGGAGCTGACCTGACAGAGATCTGTCAGCGGGCCTGCAAGCTGGCCATCCGTGAGGCGATAGAGGCCGAGATCAAGGCTGAGCGTCAGAGGCAGAGCAGACCAGGCATCCCCATGGTCAGCTACTGCTGCTGCTGCTCTTTGCTCATGGCTCTTTACAATAATTCTAATGTATTATAGAGGAGACTGAGTGACTGGGTCTCTCTGACTTTCTGTCATTATTAGCACAAGGTCACATCTCAAAGTTGTACCAGGCTGTGTGTGCATGGTACAGGCAGAGACTGTGGGAGATAAAATGTTCCCTACAGGGCGGCTATGTGTTTTGTAACTTTCAGCCTTTGGACTGGGAACACACACGCACATGCACGCACGCGTGCGCGCGCGCGCACACACACACACACACTCAAAGTGTATTTCTACATGAAATCATTTATTTTGTTTTGGGGTTTTTTTATTGCAGGATGAGGACTTTGATCCAGTCCCAGAGATCAGGAAGGACCACTTTGAAGAGGCGATGCGATTTGCTCGTCGCTCCGTTAGTGATAATGACATCCGCAAATATGAGATGTTTGCTCAAACTCTGCAGCAGAGCCGAGGTTTTGGAAACTTCAGGTGCACATACTTAACAAACATAGTTGTGGAGGAGCCAGTCTTGTTGTGCTCAAAACTCTTTTCTCCCCACCCAGATTTCCCTCTGCGTCTGGTTCCCAGTCTGGAAATCAAGGCTCTGGGTCAGGGAGGCCGAGTCAGTACAGAGATGAAGGCGATGATGATCTCTATCAGTGACAAAAACTGCACTCAGCTGCCAATGCCTCTGGAATAAGACAGATGAATAAATAAATAAAATAATAGTTAAAAAGTAAATTTAAAAAATGGGAAGAATAAAGATCCCTTTGAAAAACACTTTTTGAATATTGTAATAAGAGGAATAAAACAAAAGATTGAATAAAACAGCTTTTTTTGTAAAAACAGTAAAAAAATAAATAAAAACAAAATAAAAAAAATAAATGTGAAGGTTTTCACAGTACTCCATGTAGTCCTCTGAAAAGCTAAATATAGCTCTTAATTCAGTAGCTTGTAGAACCGCCTTTAGCAGCAATAACTTGAAGTAATGGTTTTCTATATAACTTCATCAGGCTCTCACATTGTTGTAGAGAATGTGCTGACATTTGGTATTATGTGTTTGAGTCAATATGCTGTGTGCCAGATGTGGCGCTGTGCATTATGGTCAGATATCTCCACATTGGTCTGTCTAAAGAACATTGTCCCAAAAGTCTTGTGCTTTGTTCACCTTTGCAAATCGAAGCTGCACTGCCATGTCCTCTTTAGAGAGACGACCTCCAACTAAGCCACGAACTTTAACATTTAACATGCTAACTGAGGCCTGTGGCTGGCACATCCACTCCTGGGAAGACTGTGGCGTTGTGTTAACACACACCATCAAGTTTTTCACAGGAAACTTCCCTTTTCACATGGATGTATACAACAAATAATCTTGAGACCCTAATAACATAAAACCTTTGATTGTCACTATGAGCAGTTTGCACTTTAAAATCAGTGTGTGTGTGTGTGTGTGTGTGTGTGTGG
>VUQK01015858.1:0-10147 GCA_015106715.1 Bujurquina vittata
TAAAAGCTAAACCTAGATACCTTGCTCGGGTGTTAATGTAACGTTATTGCTGTATTGCAGTGTGCCTGCTCTTTGGCCAGCAGGAGAACTGAGGTCTTTTCTCTGTGTTACAGTTAGTTGTACGTTACCTGCATGGCTGCACTCTTCAACATTAAACTGAGCATGTGACCAGAGACTGGAGAGTTTATCAGCACATGATCTGGGCAAGTGGATGAGATCCAAATCAATCTAGGGTGAGGAGAATATGCATGTAACATGCACGTATCACACTTTTTTTTCTTCCTGCAGTTTTTCCATTTCAAATTACCATCATGGTGGCATACAAACATTAACAGCATCCTTTACACACTCCCTCTTTCTACTAGGTAATTTTTTTCAAAAGTGGTGGATTTGGGAGTGAATAGCCATGACAACAAAGACATCCCTGCTGAAAGTCATTCTGCTGGGTGATGGTGGTGTAGGAAAGAGCTCCATCATGAACCGTTACGTGACCAACAAGTTTGATGCACACCTTTTCCACACCATCGGTGTCGAGTTCCTCAACAAGGACCTGGAGGTGGATGGCCACCAAGTTACCCTCCAGATCTGGGACACAGCTGGCCAGGAGCGTTTCCGCAGCCTGAGGACTCCTTTCTATCGTGGCTCTGATTGCTGCCTGCTCACCTTCAGTGTAGATGACAGCCAGAGTTTTCTGAACTTGGGCAACTGGAAGAAGGAGTTTATCTACTATGCGGATGTCAAGGAGCCGGAGAAGTTCCCGTTCGTAGTCTTGGGCAACAAATTGGATGTGACAGAGAGGCAAGTGTCCAGCGAGGAGGCGCAGCAGTGGTGCAAGGAGAATGGCGACTACCCCTATTATGAGACCAGTGCCAAGGATGCTACCAATGTAGCGGTGGCCTTTGAGGAGGCGGTGCGTAGAGTGTTGGCAATAGATGAAAGAACAGACCACCTCATCCCCACGGACACAGTCAAGCTTCACAGAAAGCCTCGCTCTGCTGCCACTTGCTGTTCATAACACCCATGACTTATCACTAACATGAATTCACTATTAGGTTAATTATAGGATGAGAATGTAGGTGTACAGTTCTCTAGTAACATCTTATTTAAACAAATTGCGCTACTGGCTTTGTGATTTCTTTTACTGTTGATAGTTTGATAATGCAAAGTGTTGGATTTCAGTTGGGGAGAGAGAAAAGGAGAAACACTAAAATCAATGCCAGTGTAAATATGAATAAAATTATACAAGCACTGACTCAACACTGCCACAATCCACAAAGTCAGGCTTTAAAAGGATAGCAGAAAAAAATTGTGTTGACCCAAAACAACTTGCAGTCATAACGTTCAGTTCTTGTCAAAAGGTTAAAAATTTCCGTCATTAAAAAAATGTTTTTTTAAATCTTTGCTTATGTCCAACCTGCGGAGTTCAGTTACTGCTGGAGTTCTACACTCCCTAATATAGTAATAGAGTGGTGACTTGATATGTGTATGAAATAACTGCAGTATTTAAATAACACCTATCAATAAACTTGTTTCTGAAAATTATAAAGTAGATAAGGCACCATTTTGTACAACTAACAAATTGAAGCTTGTTATTGTTGCACCTTTAGGGCTTATTTGTGCACCTTCTGCATTGTGGGTAAGTTATGGCTGTGTGCTGAAAGCAATGAGGGATTAATTCCCTATCAAAAAATTTATATTGAAACAGATTTAACATGCATGGCATTTGGAATATTTGTTCCTGGAAATTTTTAGATTTTGTGAGCTCTTTTTACCTTTAAAAAAAAAAAAGCTGAATCCAACTATAAGCAGAATTAATAATATAGTGACATTTCTTTGATGGGATTACTTAGCTAATTATCCTTAACACACTTGTTTTTTAATGTGTTTCCAGCTGAAGGCATCCCCATGCTTATTTAAAATTGTGAACCATGTTTCCTGTAACTTTCAAATGTCATTTCTATTCAAAGTTGTACTACTGGCATGCCAAATGATGAATAAACCCACTGAGAGTTGTCTGTTAAGCATGTTTTGTAGACTGGAAACTTTTAAGTCAGTTTAATATGTTATTTGAACAGAATTGCCTCTGTCCACTCCAGTGGTGCAACACTATAGATAAGTTGTTTGGCATTTTTTCCCCTACATTGATTGGTAAAGTGCTTTTACAATAACAAGTTTTTAAAGGGATAATGTTGACAATCAACAGAAAGCAGCCACATCCACTCAATTAAAAAAAAATACCAGACATTTTTATACAAATCCACTTTTGCTGTGAAAACACTTTATTTCTAAACAAGGGGGGGGGAACTTAAGTATATATAAAAAAAATGACTATTCAAATCTTTTTGTGAAGTGATTAACTCAGGAGATGCTTCTTTCCAAGAAACTGGACTTTCCTCTCAAAAGCCGTTGAACGTATGGGCGCATTGATTTCATAGAATGGATTCATTGCAAACTGAAAGACAAAAACAGATGAATAAGATTAAATGCTTAAAAATATACTAAATGTCTCATCATTTTAAGGTATTCTTATCACCTGGAAAATGACTTACCTTGATATACAAGTCATAGACGTCATTAAAAAAGTTTTTGATTCCATCTTCTTGTCGCACATCATGCAGCATGATGAATCTTATATGTGCCGCAAATAATTAAAGAAAATAAAGACATGCCAGTAAATTGAATTTGACTAGAAACAATGACAATATGCAAGATATGAGCCTCCAATCTCTATAATGTCAGTGAAAAATAATTTTTTTTTTAAATACCGTATGTGGACTGATAGAAGATTCAGCACTTTTGATTGATTTTGGTTAAACTTTGTTTCAGTTACCTTGCATTATTACAACACAGTATATATAAACTACACCTCTGACATCAGATTATTTAAAAGACTACAGTCACGTAGACTTAGTTTCTGGCTCCCCTATCAGTGTAAACAATATTTTAATCAATGTTGAGTTTGCACTGAGAAATGTGTTTTCCATGAGCAACTGACATGGCATCAGAAAATAGAATAAAAGGATATGTCCTGCAGTGACAAATGCAGAAACAAACCACTCGTTGAACTTGTCCACAGTTTTCAAGTACATGCTGTTGGACAGCCACATGTTTTCATCCACCAAATCCAGGGCCGCATGTGCAATAAACTGGTTCAAGTGACGATGATCATCCTGTGGTAAATAAAACAAATCTTATCAAGCAAAATGGTGAATCAACGGACAGATCACCTCCCATATATCAAAAGAAAACGTCTTAATGTAATGCCTACTCATCATAGTTCATGTACCACTGTTTCAAAAATAGTCTAGGTCTGCCCTTTAAGAGCAAAGTGTGTATACAGCGCAACGAGAAAGTATTTGCCAGTTTATGTATTTGTCTGTTGTACGGACAGGTGGCTGCACCTGTTGAGCCACCTTTCACTGATGTTTCATTGAATTTATCCTAGAACATATCAAGATGATAGAGCAGCAACAAAGATGTCTCCCAACCACTCCCTGCAGCCAGACACGCCTTGTCCTTCCTGCCAAAGCCAGAGGCTCCCTCACTTGCCCTCTTCTGCAAGATCTTGTGCTCCCTTTGGGACCTGTAGGTTTTTTGTTTTGTTTTGTTTTTTAAGTTGCTAAGTGGATGTTCCAGTGAAACCTCTGCACCCATCTTCAACTGGGAAGGTGAATGCTCCCCAGCTTGTGAGCGTGCAGCTGTCAATTCTGCATACCTTTCCCTCTATCTCTCATGAGAAGCTGCCATCACTTCTTTCCATGGGATGGTCAGCTTCACCATTATGACTTTTGGCAGGCGCTGACCAAACACTGATATCCACAGGAAAATTGAACTGAGCTTCAAGAAAAATATATTTACTCACAGTTAATTCATGATTTAACAAAGGGGGGATTTTCTCAGAGGGCCAGGTAGGTTTGGATTAAGAATAAATATTTACACTAATAAATGAAATCATTTAAAAAACTCCGTTTGCCTTTGTCTCAATTAAAATGTGTTTGATGACCTGAAACATGTGACAGTAATGCAAAATAAATTAAAAATCCAGGAAAGGGGCAAATACTTTTTCGCAGCACTGTAACTCAGTTATTGCGCGATTGAATTAAACGACATTACCTTTGATTCAGGCTTCCCGGTTGGCAGGAACTCCATCTCAAACACAGGATTGTCATGATGACCAACCATGACGAAGTAAAAGCTTCCAGACATCGTCTTCTCTTCTTCGGAAAGCTACACTGCCCTGAAATTAATCCCTACAAAACGAAAGAGGTCCACTTATAAGTTACAAACATCAGCGACAGCCTCATCTAAAATGATTGTAACCCTTTGGCTAGCAAGCTAACATTAAACGTGGAGCTCCACAGACGCTTAAAGTAAATAAGTGATTATTGTAAGACCAAGAGAAACATGACATGAATAGAACGAGTATAAAGGTATAACACAGGAACCTCACGCATAGTTTTTAAACGAATACAACCGACGTTTGTTTACCTGTTGGTTGCGCTTCCTACAGTAGAGAGCAAGAAAAGCAGTCGCAAAATGATGACGACATGTTCAAATTGCTACACTTTTATTTATACGGCACTGAATAAATTATTTATACGGCACTATCAATTAAGTGACAGTTATTTTCCAACACCCTCGTGAAAACAATGCTATATGAATTCATATAATTAAATTATAATTAATAAGGTAGGTTTTGATTCGTCGTGGTTACGTCATATGTGTGCGTATGCACGGAACCAACCTTCTGACGGCGGATTTAAATGTTTCAAGCACAGCTCTTAGAAAAGGACGCAAATTAGGACCCTTATTTTCTTTTTAAGATACCAATGGGTTCGCATGTTGTGAAGATAGGGGACTAAAAATCTGTTACCAGCCAATAATACTTCGGAAAGTTGTTGAAAACCAAGGTTTTTGTCCTGTTCTCTGATTCTGTTTCTCCTTGGTTAAGTCTCGTAAATACCCCAGTTATGTCCTCGTCTAAGGAAGACGCGTTATCCCCGGACGAGCTGAGGAAAAGACTCTATCAGACTTTTAAAAATAAAGGAGTTCTTGATACGCTCAAGGTAAGCAATGTTAATAACGCTGCTTTTGTTATTAATATACAGTGCTGTGAAAAAGTATTTTCTCCCTTCTTATTTACTTATACAAAAAAAGTCGCACTTACATGTTTCAGATCATAAAACAAACGCTATTATGAAACAAAAGATAACCCGAGGAAATACAAAATCCATTTTTCTTCATTCATTAATGGAAAATTGTTATCTAAACCTGATAACTGGTTGTGCTTGCATTGGCAGCAATAACTGCATTTGTGATAACTGGCAATGAGTCTTTCACATTGCTGTGGAGAAATTTTGGCCCACTCTTTTTCGCAGTATTGTTTTAATTCAGCCACATTGGGGGAGGGTTTTTGAGCATGAACAGCCTGTTTTAAGGTCATATCAAAGAATCTCAATTGGATTTAAGTCCAGTTAGTTTTTCACAGAGGCCTAGGTAGCTTTTTTCCATTAATAAATGAGATCATCATTTAAAAACTAGATTTTGTATTTACTCAAATTATCTTAGTGTAATATTAAGAGTCATTTAATCTGAAACATTTAAGTGTGACAATTGTGCAAAAAAAAAAATCAGAAATAAGTTTTCACAGCAATGTCCAGTTTTTGGTCTTCATCCTTCTATTTCTCTCTTCGGATGTGATTCAGGCACAGATGAGAAATCAGCTCATCCAGGAGTTAAAATGCCCACCTTTGGCAGGACAAGAACCAAGTCCCAGGCCAGTGCATGTAAAACCTGAACCCCTATTAGTTTCAGCCTGTAACAGCATAGTGGCAGATCATCTCTGCATCTCAGGGTATGAGTACACACTTTCTGTATTCTACCCTGAAAGTGGCTTATCCAAAGACAAGGTGTGTATGACTTTTGTTTATTTATGTGTAGCTTCAGGTATTAAGATAACTGCAGATGAAGACCTCTGGTCTCTGATCCATTTTTGCAGGTTTTTAGAAAAGAAGACCTCCTTCAGCTTCTTAAAATAAGTCCTGACTCAACTCTTTACAAATCATTGGTAATTATTAATAGTATTTAGAACCTAGAACATTTTTCTGATATACATAATAAGAACACATATTGTGATTAGTAATAATAATATTGTTATTATTTTCTTACAGTCTTCAAATAACGAAAATAAGGATAAAGGTATGTACAGTGTCCTTTTACTTCTACTTCCAATAAAACTGCTTTTGCTCCAGAGTCTTTTCCTTGATATAAACTTAGCACAAAAAGTACGGAAATTAGTGTTTGGTTGATTATTTCTTTGTTGTAACAATGGTTATTGGCACAAAATCTTATATTGTTGGAAAGCCTGTTTTTTTCCCCCTTAAATGGTGCCACATTTGTAAGGAAAATGCATTTGTAGGTTGAGCAGCAGAGTTGAGTGTATAAGTTGCGCCCACGAAAACCTTGCCCTCCCTGCCAATGACAAGTGGCTTATTCTGATATTGACTCTTGTTTGGAGCTTGTGGTATCCCAGGTGCTGGCAGTCAGGCTTGTCATCATTGGAGGCAATCTATATGCAGAGAGATATCAAGCTAAGACTCTGCAACCAGTGGCAATCCCATGTCTCCACAGTTGGGGACCAAACTCTATCCTCCAGGATGACTATGTTCACCCCCACAGAGCGGGGTTTATCATAGACTACCTCCAGATTGTGGAACGTAGAGGATGGAATGACTGGCTTGCAGTCCTGACTTCAACCCCATTGAGCACTTGTGGGATGAGCTTGGGCGTGCTGGTTGTGTCAGAATGACCAACACAACTACTTTGGCTGACTTGCGACAAATGCTGGTTGAAGAATGGGATGCCATCTCACAGCAGTGTGTGTCCAAGCTGGTGACCAGCATAAGGAGGAGGTGCCAGGCTGTTGCGGCTGTGTATGGTTTGTGTATGTGCTGCTGAGGCCCCTGTTTGTTAAATGAATAAGTTGTTAAATTGCCAACATGTTTCTTCAGACTTCAATCATCTAATCCAATAAATGACACCAAACAAGAGTCAATAGCAGAATAACCTGTTTGGCATTGGCACAGAGGAGTTGTCAAGTTTTTCATGGGTGCAACCCACACACTGAACTCTGCTTTCAACCCACAAATGCATTTTCCTTACAAATGTGGCACCATTTAAGGGGAAATTAACAGGCTTTCCAACAGTATAAGATTTAAGAAGCATTGTTGCAACAAAGAAATAATCAACTAAGCACAGATTTCTTTACTTTTTGTGCTAAGTTTGTTTTATCTTTGTCTAACAGGGTTCCTGATCCGCCTTCTATCACAGCTAACACATCATTATACACGGAACCCTTGCCATGATGCTGACACCCAGACAGCAAACTTATCGAGTTATGGGGAGTCTCTTGGTATGAACTGAAGGTGACTGGCCTTTAATATTCATGTCGTTCAACCAAGAGTTTGAATGTGTTCTCCCCCTTTTTCCATTCACAGTTGAGAAGATGAAAATGATTGATCAGGAATACAGGGGTTTGGGTTTCAGTGAGGACAAAGTGTTTCCATTACAGTCAAAACTGGCTGCATATAGAAAAGACATTGAAGTACAGATGGAAGCAGAAATGAACTCAAAGGTACACACTCATAATAACGAAGGTTTTTTAGTCACATAGTTTTTCCTCCAAGTTGGGTGGCTTCAGTGTTGTCCTCTTCTTTTGTAGATGCAACATTTTAAAGATGTTGAAATCGCCAAGGTGAGGATGGAAGAAAAATCCAAATTTCATAAAGAATTTGAAAAGCTGAAGCAGGAGCTGGAGAGGACTTATGAAATGAAGGCAAAGACACTGATGGACCGAGAGAAAAATGCTATTGATAGGTTGCAAAAACAGCAAGAGGTAAATTATTGCTATTATGGTATTATGCTATTATGTGGTGCTCTTTCTCTATTGGTATGTCATCTTTATAAAAAACACGAGTGAAGTGATGCCATTGGCTGCCATTTGATTTTCTTAAGTCAGTTGAGTAGATCACATTCATCTGAGTTACATCTGAATGTGACTTTAATGGAACAAAGACTATTTTAACGCCTTGTTCAAATAAGTTAACATGATCAGTTTTTGTCGCACTGGCCTTTTTTCTATTTTACAACTTTTGCTTTAAAATGTTTCTCAGACCTCAGAACTTACTGAGCCACATGATTTTTTTCCTCTTCCTTAAATGTAAGACAGACTAATTTATATTCTTATTTCCACTTTGCTTCTCTTTAGATTGAAGAAAAAAACTTATACATTCAGAGACAGTCAGTGCTGAAAGAAATTGAAACACTACGTAGCAGAGAAAATGAGCTGAAGATGAGAACGGAGGCTTTTGAAAAGTAAGATCTTTTTTATTGCCATCCATCTTAGCAAAGCTTTGCTCTTTCATTGTGGCCACTGGTTCATAGGTATCGCTACTGTGTTTGTGTGGTGATAGGACGTGTGAAATTCACAAGGAGAAGGTCAAAACGACTGAAGAGCTGCTGAGGAGGAGAGAACTGGCTGTGAAAACTATAGAGGATACATATGACCAAAGACTGAAGAATGAATTGTCCAGGTATTTTCCTTTTGAATACAGCATAGCTTGCTTGTATATAATTTTGTTTTGGCTTATAACAGTGTCTGTACTATATGTATAATTTATAGTGTACATTATTATCATTATCTGTCACCAAACACCCATACAATGAGTATTTTCTTTGTATTATGTAGCAAGAATAGGGAGGCACTTTTTACTTTTATGGTTTTAGATTTATTTATGTTTTTCAATAACCGATCTTATCGTATGCCTTCACAAAATCAGGTATCAGCTTGAGTTGAAGGAGGAATTCATCAAGAGAACAGAAAAACTCACAGAAAATGAGAATAGAAACAAAGGCAAGTATGTCGGTTAGTGCAGGATTTATGACCGATTTGCTGTTGGCCTTTTTTTCACTGAGTTTAAACCTTTTTATTTTTCAGTGGAAACTGCTCATATCCAAAAGGAGGCAGCTGCAATTAATGCCAGATTGAAAGACCACAATAGAGCGTGCTCAGAACTGAAACGGCTGCAGGTAAACTCCCCAAATCATCCAGCCTTGTTAACTTCACCCTCTTCATTGGACATGAGGCAAACCTATTGCTGCTACTATGAATAATTATTAATAATTATGTTATCATTGATTCTGTGATAACTGCATGCCACTCGTAATTTGTTTCCTGTGCTTTTAATATCTCTTGTGGACTTTTTTTTCCCCCAGATTGAGCTAGACACAGCACACCAGCAGATTCTTCTGCTGACTCAACAGAAGGAACTGTTGAGGGAAAGAATGGAGAGCATGAGTGACTACCCTCACTTGACAAAAGAGAAAGTTGAGCTGCAGGGACAGCTGCAGCTGCTAAAGAAACAGCTGGAGGAAGCCCAAGAGGAGAACCGGCGTCTTCATGCAGGTAGAGAGGGGCTGTTGCTCTCAAGTGTCTACCAGGAGTGTGTCCCTATTCATTTAAAAACATGAAAAACAGGCGTACTCTGTTTGTAATAATGCACACCTGATTATCCTATAGCTTGGAAATGTATAACCAGAGTTGTTCTAAAATGTAATCCTAGACTTGGTTAGTCTGAATATTTGCAGTCACTGCCATAAGCTAGGTTCTTGAAGTTCCCGTGTCGTGTTCTGAGTGCTTCAGTATGGGCACATTGTGAACTGTGTAAGGTGCAGTGTACTGTGACACATTTTTGGTAGTCTTATCCCACTGCCTCTGGCTGAGCTGAGTCTTCTTGAATGTGTCTTGCCTGCCAAAGTGGGGCCTCTGTGTCTTGTTTGTAGCTTTGCATACAGACAGTAAGGAAAGAGGGATGAGTGAATGGGAGCAGAGAGCACTGTGAACAGAGACAGAGTTCCCTTTACCAATTCAAAGAAATTCTTACCTTACAGTACTCTTCCTGTCCAAATTTGGGGCAACTGAGCAATGGGCCTCTCTGCTCTTTGCTAACAGACGTCTTTGACATGGTAATGGGCCCCATGTGCTGGTCAAGAACTGCTGTGTACATAACCAGATGCTTTTTTTTTTTTTTTTTAAATATAAAAAATTTTTTTCCCCGTTTTAAAATGACAAAAAATGCGTTTGGAAAAT
>VUQK01015858.1:10167-22866 GCA_015106715.1 Bujurquina vittata
CAACAGACGTCTTTGAGATGGGAATGGGCCCCTTGTGCTGTTTAAGAACTGCTGTGTACATAACCGGAGTGTTTTTTTTTTTTTTTTTAAATATCAGACATTTTTCTCACCGTCTGAAAATGACAGAAAATGCGCTTGGAAAATGAGCTGTACTTTTATGTTGTGTTTTGAGTCTTATATATCCTGTCTCAGATTTGGGCAAGCCATCCAAAGAACAACTGGACTTGCAGTTGGAGCTTCAGAGGCTGCAGGGTGCTCGCAAATTGGATGCTGAAGAATTTGACAACCAGAAACAGGTGCTGCAGGCACAGCTCCAGAGTGAGGTCAGCTACATCACAGCTCCTTGCTGTGGGAAACTCAGATCTTTTTTTTTTTTTTTCTCCTTGCAGAATTTGTTATGTTCAGTGTGCCCTTGAATCTCTGTTTATCATGACTTGTGCTTGTCGTTCACTTTTACAGATCTGTATGCAAACAATTACCCCATGTGTCTGTTTTTCCTGCAGATGAAGCAGTGTACCCAGCTCAAGGCTCAGCTCATAGAGTGTGAAGTGAACTCCCAGTGGATGGCTAACCATGTTGAGGACATCAAAATGCAGCTTCACCAAACTCAACAAGGTATACTGTGAAGTAGTACACATGTTCAGCATGTGTCAGTACTTTGGCTAGTCATATCAAATTATCTTGCTTTAAGTATGTAGTTAAATACACAGCACAGTTCTTAGCACAGTTTCGAATTGATATCTTGCGTAGCTGGCTTTAATTTTGCTTTTCATAAGCAGGCTTTCTTTTTCTAGCTCATGCTGGTCTATACACCATTACACATTGCCAGGGGGAAAATATTTGGCAATTGTTCAATTATGCTTTATTTTTCTTTTTGATATTCTAATACAAATTTGAGTAAAATCAAGAAAAAGCCACACATATTAGCAACTAGATTCTTGGTGTAGCTGCATGTAAATATGTCTAATTAGTTTAAATGTTTGGTTTTTTTTCTCTGATCTTTTATGGTGGTTGTTCTTCTGTAGCTCAACACTCCTCATGTTTTCTCTCCCCTTTCTCTTCCTTTTGTGTGATTCATGGAATCTTGGCAGCTCTTGAAAATGAAGTGCTCCGTAATCCCAAACCATCTCTTGTTGATCGCTCGGTACTGGAGCTCGGCGCTGACAAGCTGTTTCCTCCTGACATCTATGTGGACAGAACTCTGCTGAGGGCCAGGGTGGATTATGATGATGTTTGGGAAGCAGGTGGCAATCAGGGAGGAAGCAAATCACCATGGAATGGCATACCAGATTCTGACCTGGAGCTGGTGGCTGAAGCCAAGGCTCGGCTCAAGGAGATGCAGAAGGAGGCTGACACTTTGGAGGAAGCCTACAGGAATTACCAGCAGAGGGCAGTGCGCTCCACCATCTCGCACATGCTTCCCCCAAGAGCTCATTCCCCACAACAATCACATCCTTCTCATTCCCCTGACTCTTCTCTTAGAAAACATGACCCCCTCCATTCACACACTCACTTAACCCACAAACCAAAGATCTCACACAAACCACTCTCTCCTCAATCTGTCCAATCCGTCCGCTATGGCGCCCAAAAGACTTTATCAACTTCGCATCCAAAAGTGACCTTCTCAGAAGATCTTAACCAGCCCGAACCCAGATGTTATGCCGACCACAGCCACTATTCACTGACTGAACCTTTGTTCCTCAAAAATGGACACGTTCCAGATGAAAGCTTGGCTCCATCCAAACACCCATCCTCTACATCACAATCTTCTTTCAAGAATAATCTTCAAAGAGAGATAACAGAAGGTAACGTCAAAATTTTTATGTGAAGAAATATCCAGTGAAATTGTTTCAAGTTTTCAGTGCTATTATACTGCATACACACCTACACATGCATGTACACTTTTTTTATGAAAAGTATTTAGACATTCAGATCATTCTGTCTGGATCTTTACATATCAGCCTCTGAGCACAGATTTCTACCTCAGCTGTGTTTTCTGATATGAAGTCTTTCCTCCTGTTAGAGGCTGTAGTCACATTCCCCCAGTTATCACCTGACAGACAGCTCTCTCCTGCCCTCCACAATGAGGTGGCGACCTCAGGTGACTTGTTCTCGGAGCTTAGTCCACCTCGCAGTCCTCAGCTCAGGAGCACAGCACGAGACCAGTCTAGGTACCATCTGGCATAACTTTCAAGGACAGCGCAGTGGTTGTATCCATTTTATAATGAGACCGTGAATACTAATGCCCTCGTGTTTGCCACTGTGTCCTTCAGTCCACCAAAGATACAGCACGTCTTCTCCAGCTCAGAATCTTCCCCTCAGCCTGAGAAGATAAGCCTTGAAGATCTCACTGGGTTATCAGGTAGTCAATATTGATCATTCTTGTTTTTGTGTGTTTGTTTTTCTCCTTATTAAGCATGAAAACATTTTTTTAAAAAAAAGTATTTCTGAAGCCACTGTTTGCAGTGAACATGACTGATACAGCAGGCTCAGTTTTGAGCTTCTGCAGTCTGGTCATTTCATTGCTGCTGAGGAAGATGTTCTGGGTCATAAATTGCAATCAAAGGGGACCTTTTAAACAGTTTGAACATAAACTTATTTTATAGTACTGTTTCATGCTGTTTGTCTGTAAGACATTCAGCAGAGAAGACAAGTTCCCTGGGGATTTATCTTAGAAGTACATCTCTCCTCTTAAAACTGGAAAATCTTCATTGGATCCTGGGATAAATCCCCTTCATAATATACTGTTTATTTTAATTCCGTGTCTGCTGTGTACAATATGAGTGCTGAAAAGGGTGCTGTGTGATTAATTTCTGTTTGCTCCATCTGTCACTGGAATATATTTGTAGAAAATGATTAACTATATGTTGATATAGTTTAATGTAACAATGTAACAAAATGTGTAATGCATCCGCTATGGAAGAATAGAATTTTTTGATGGCTGTTTTTTAATGAGTGTGTGACTGGCCTTTCAGTAGCCCTGCACAATGGTGAAGATGAAGGACAGCTGATTATGTATTCTGTGCTGGTCCTCTGGCCCTGTTGCATTATGGTGGAGTATAAAAGATCTCTTTGTGCACGTCTCCCTCCAGAGCCCGGCCACATTCCAAAGCTTCTCCTGGACACTGCTGTCCCTCTCTCTGAGGAGGCCCCTGACGGCCCCTCTGCCCCCCACCCACAAGACCTCCCAAAAGACCCAATATACTTGCAGGGCCTAAAGGGTGAGTCTTCATGCTCCCATTAATGATCCATAATTTTGGTTGACTGCAAAAGACAATAACAGCTTTTTTCTACCATACACCATAAGTCAGACTATAAAAATCATAGTTGGCTCATTTTGCAGCCAATTTTCAATAAATTGCTTCTTGATCCAAAAGGGACAAATTGACAAAGGATGACTTGTGTCATTTCTAGAAGTCCCACAAAGTTTGGGTGACTCTGAAAAGGAAGAAGATGAAGAACAAAGATGGGAAAGAGAGCGAAAAGAAAGAGAAGAAAAAAGACAAAGGGAGCTAGAAGAAGCCAGGGAAAGAGAGCAGCGAGAACTTGAGCAAGTAGAGAAAGAGATGGTAATGATTTTATCTTGGACCAAGTTCCTGTAGAAATCCTCTTTATAAGCTTAACATATTTGTCTCCTATTAAAAGGCACCCTTAAATGGATGTTTAATGTGATGGCATCTCATTCTAATCAGCTTTTGCGAGAGGTGGAAGAACCAAAACAGGAAGAAGAAGAAACAGCGGGTAAGAAAGGAGGAGATGATGAGTTGAGAAAGGAGAATGTTAATGAAGAGGAGCCTAAAGCAGAAAATCCACCAGCACTAGAGAAATACATGAAGATTGTCCTGGAAGCAAGAGAGAAGCAACATGCACATGTGAGTTGCACATGCTTGTCTGAGGTGGCTGTAAAACTTAAACAGGAAACTTGCAGCAAACTTGAGTTTTTTTTTTCTCTCTCTCAGAGCTCTGGAAGAGAAGAGGCAGAATATGCGAGCCCAGAGGCCAAGAGTTTTTCTGAGGATAAAGAAGACAGGTAAATTAAAACTTGACTAGGCTAGACAAAAAATAAATGAATAGATTTCCTGCTTTACCTATGTATAAAGCTATTTCCACTTTCTAATTAAAAAGCTATGCAGGACTTTAATAAATACATAAGCCTATGTAATCCTCTTCCAATAACATTTAATTACTATTGTGGTCCCCTTTTTAAAAATGTAGCGTTCATTTTAAAGTACTTTGCTGATTTTGGTTTGGTTTGGGGGGGTTGTGAGCCTTGAGGCTTTCACTAATTAACTCAGTTTTGTTTCACAGCATTGCAGCATATTCTCACAAGGACGAAGATGATGATTTCTGGTGAGCTGACTGTCATTGAAGGGCATCATAATCTGAAGTGTACGAGCCTCTGTAGAGTGAACCATTTCTTGTTCATATTTTAGGAAGGCTTTGCAGTTGTGTATATTTGTCTTTTTTTGTATTAAATGCAAATAAAAACATTTAAAAAAATCTGCATACTAAGACATGCTATCATGCAACAAACAAAAGCACCACAAAAGAAAGAAGTTTGATTTATTTATTTTCATAAAAACAGTCAACAGGCCGGTGAAGTCGTGTCATAAAGGGGTTTCCAGTCAGACAGGATTTTTTTGTTTTGTTTTGTTTTTCCTTTAACTGATTATTGTCCTCCTGATGCCTGACAGGTAGCTTTTTCTTTACTTTTTTGGTTCATTCAACATGAAACAACATACAAAGACAAGATGTGAAATACATTAGCTTCATGTACATCTGTCATCTATCCACTCGACCACTGTACACCTATAGCCAGTCCTACATAGAGCAATGCAGGTTCTGTACCAGTCTATTAAACAGAGATTGTTTAATAATGGCATTCATACTTTGGCTGAATTTACCATTTATAATTTTATACAATTGTTTTTAAAGGACTGGTGTGGCTAATCACTACTTGAAAGTTTAAAGTATCAGTTAATCATAAGGAAGCCCTTGACATTCATAGAAAATACAGGTATACTATCAGGCAGCAAAATATTAAAGTATACTTTTCAAGTGAATAAAATAACCTAAAAAAATCTATAACTAATGTGCTACATAGAATTGTATTCTGTTAGAAAAACAGGAAACGGGCAAACACTGCCTACTACTGATGTCAGTATACATGACTGTACATCACAGGTCACCGCAGAGGCGGTCGTCTTTATATAACAATGAAAATCTCAAATTATCCCTGTAATTTAGCTAATAAAGATTACAAGTTATTTAAACATTATGACAATTGCACATTAAGATACAATTATAGAAAATTGTGAAAAAAAGGTAAGTAGTAACTAAAATCGTGAGCTGTAATAAATTTACACTGATGACACCACAGTTTCTTTAGTTCTGTTTCAAACAGTAAGAAAGCACATGGGACATAGTTATGCTTATTTCTTTAAATTTAGTCATTTTTGATCATACTGGACATGTTGCAAATGATAACTGCTATATTATTAGCAATCAGAACTCTTCATTGGCAAGCATTATTTTCTTCCCCATTTGTGTAAATGGAAATATTTGGGCCACAGTTTTAAGATTTTAGATTTGTCGTTGTGGCTACCTAAATGTATACTTTGTCTTTAAGACATCTTTTTACAATTTGGAATTGGAAACCTTACAAGGGGGAATTGTTTGTCCATAGGCTCTAGTGCACACCTGAGGTAGAGGTAATGTAGGCCATGACTGAAGTAGCTGTACAACAGAAATTAGAATTCATAACCAATCAACAACACTCAAACAATAATTAACTGAGATGGTATTACAGGTAAATTCATAATCATTAAGGATTATAGCTTGATAGTGCATGTATAACCAACTATTTTATAAAATAATCTGGTACAATATTTCACTGGCTCTTTCCTGACAAGTCAGTATAGGGTGACTCACAGCTCAGATGGGATGTAAGGCCTTTCATGGGTGTAATTCATCTGAATTTTTGAGAAAAAAAATTCTTTCATCTTCCCTAGCTGAAAACTGAAACACTGTGGTGCGCTGTGTAAGAATAGTGCAATGTCACAAGCTTCACCAGCAAAAAAGTGGCTATAAAACACATGAACATCAGAACTCGGATGACTCGTCCCTACAGAAAATGAAAAACAAAAACCAGCATGAATGAAACTTCACAGAGCAATTGTGAAACAATTAGTGCAGAAAGCAACACTGATGCATTAGTCTGTTAGGAGCCTGGTTAGTACTGCACACAGTGTCAGTTGGCAGGTTATTTTAACTGAGCGTCGCCTTGGTCCAGAGGGGCCACAGTGGTTGGCCAGTGTCTGTTAATGTAAGTATATGTGCATTTGTGTGTGTGTGTGTGTGTTTGGATTGCAAGTGTGTAGTATCCTTATGTGTAGGAATTGAGGCATTCCTTTGAGCGTGAAGTGATGTCCTGCAGCTCCCGCTCTTCCTTCATTTTGATGTCTTGGTAGGCATGCATATGACTGGCATCCTTAAGGTAGGCCCAGTTTGCTGAGAGAATCATGAGGAAGTGGATCTGGAAGAGAAGGGTGAGGTGGATGGCCGGTGAGCATGTCAAAGATGCAAAGCAAGCTACAGGAGTCAGAGCTACAGTATGTACATTACGGACATACATGAACGTATCGTTAAGCTTTTTTAAAAACAACCTAAGAGACCGCTGTAAAAGACATGTTAAGGGTATTAACATGTCATTAATCATTACTAATACTGGCATTACTACCTTGCTACGCACAATACTACAGAAATGACACTTAAAAGATGAGATGATGAGTGGAGGAAGATAGTGAGAGGTTGCACATGCAAGATGGGTAGAGCTGTGAAAGCTGGAAGTCAGCGCAAAGCATGAGATTCTGCAGTTTGCACATCTGAGCGGCATTATTGTTTTGTGGGATATATAATAAATAGACCAGGTAGGGATTCGTTTTGTAAACAAAGATTGTTTATTTTATAAAGAAAGTAAATGCTACAGTCTTGAAAAACTTAGGAGAAATTTAAATATATGAAATATGGAGTATAAGTAACTAAACAGATCAAAGTATCTGAAAATTGTAAGCATGCAGGCTCAGTGTTAAGATAAAAACAAATGGCTCTTTAATGGCACTTTGAGAAAGAATAAAGGAAAATGTATGAAACAAAACACCAACTTCATCGCTGAGGCAATACCAGCATCAGCTCTCATAGAAAAAATACAGTTACTATACTCTAAAATAGGATAATTTCTTTTTCCTTTTTATAAAAGACATGGAATTAATCTGAGTCTTAGGGCCTCATGCAGAAGTATAACCCTGGTACTGGCCTAAAGCTTCATTTGTGCTATTCTAAATATGTGCAGTTACTTTGAAATCTACAATACATGGCTGGTTGTGGTAATACTCATCAGCATAATACATTGAAGAAAACATTTTAGTTCAGTTTAGAATCTAACTTGTGACCAAAAAAGTAAGAATACTTAAGGTTTTCTGTGTTTCACACATTGGTTCTGAAAGATTTTAAGGCTAAGCAAATAAACCAGAGAGATACGAGGACAAGGCACTTTGCCGCTGTCACAGCTCATTTTACAGAGGTTTTTACTAAAACTCATCCACACCAAAAATGCTAATCTGGCAAATCAAAAAGCCTGAGAACACCTTCAATATTTGCCATCAGATGCCCGCATGTCTAACTCCATCTTGTAACCCTACATGAGCTACGTGCAGTCGCATGTATGCAATCAGATCTCAAAATGTCTGCTTTTTAATAGCTTATTAAATCCTGCACATTTGTTTTGTCTCAGGAGTTGACGCTCATCAGCTGACACAAAGTGAATAACTGCATTCTTAATACCGTGTGTGTGTGTCTTTTTAAAATATAACTTAATCGTGTGGTTTGTGCAGGCCAAAAAACCATCTCAAATTACAAATATAAATAACACTATTGTGGATTTCTAAGTGTGCACATTTCTTTAAAAAAATCTGGTGGTGACATTTCAATAAGTAAGTGTAAAGGAAAGCAAAACAAACCAGTCAACACCATCATCCCACTCTGAAGACAACTCTCATCAGGTGTCCTCAGACGAGCATTATCCCTGGATACCAAATGCTAGGAGAAGTATACAATCAGCTATTTACATGTCTTGTGATTACTAATTGAGAGATATTGATTTTTCTATTCTCAGATATTTTTCTTTTAGTTCAGCTGTTGTCAGTGGCAACGGTCTCTACTCAGCACAGCCTCAAATGGTGCGCTGTGTTATTAAAACAGTTTAAAACTTAGTGCAGCAGTCTTCTCGACTCTTAAACTTCAAAACAGCAAAGTTATAAGTGGTAGCCATCATGTAGATCAGCTGGTGGAAGAGAACAGAAAAGGTGGTAAGAGTACATGCCAGTGACCTCCTCGTCACTCATATTGTGACAAGTTAGTAAAGTGGCCAATAAGTTTGCAGCAGTAAAAGGTAAAATGTTAAAGATCATGAAGTATAATTTGATAAAATCCTACCTGAGAAGTAATAGTTAAAAAAAAAGTGTCATTTCTAAAAAGAATCCTAATCGTGGCACAAAAACACAACTGTTCAAAACAGGGCCATGTGCATCTAAGCTGATGGTAAACAGCAAATGGAGTTGGAGCTTAGGAAAAGACAATGTGTTATCACCCTTGGTGTGGCTACATCAACCATATGGGAATGAGAAGTGGAGCACTTGACACATGACCTGCTAATACAAACCGTGTGAAGATGGACTAACACGAGAGGATGGAGAGACCGGATGGAAGCTTACCAGAGCGATCACAGTGGCTCCTGCTCCGGCGCACGCTACGATGTACAGGTGATAAGACAGGTAGAACTGAAACCAGAAAGGCAGCATTAGCAATAATTATTTATCAATAAACATAACCCTATGTCACCAGCTCTGCATGCCACGCCTGGGATGAGTGATGATTCCACAAATCTCTTCACGCCTTACCTCACTGGTGTTGCAGATGTCACCTAGCGTTGATCCACAGGCCTTGCCTGGTGTGGCATTCCACGGGATAATTCCTGTGGTCATGAAATTCAAAGGTTTATACCTGCAACCGATGATGTCATTGTCTCGTGCAAATCGCGATCAAACCGAGTAAGCACAACACCTGAGCTGCAGTCTACTGAGGTGATGCTCAATTTAAACATGAGGATCTGATCACCATCATTAGGAGAACTAATGTGCTCCATAGTGTCCTTGGTGACTCTGGAGCTTTCCATAGTCTGACAAAATAATGCCAACAGCAGCCATTTGGGTCAGCTTGGTCACTTCACATTATAATGAAATCTTCAATACATACTGGGGGAAAAGGTCAAGGTAAGCATTTGTAAATTGGAGGTTAATGAAATAAATATATCCAATCATGTTGTATTTTGTGAAAAGTAGGACCAAAATTTGCCATTCTTCTTTAAATCCCAAACCCCTTTTACATCAAAACTTGGGTTGAGTTTTATCATTATCCTATATACAACAACCCATGAGAGCCCCACACAGACATGGCTTGCTTTTAAGAGGTAATGGGTTAAAGTTAAAAGGTTGGTAGGATCAATAATACAGTATTGGTCAGTACACTAACAGGAAACTATTCGTTGAGTCTAATCTCAATGATGAAAAGCAGCGCTGTTCTCTCACCATACTGACGAACATCCACGCAGATGGAGTCAATGTTTGTGACGTTGGCCATGGGAGACTTCATGGCAGCACAGGTGGACCACATGTTGTAGAAGAGGAAGACGGGCACAGCAGAGAAGCCAAACACACCAAGCCAGGCCACACCCAGGATGTAAGTGAGGAACACAAACTACAGACACAGGTATGTCACAATGTCATTAAACCTTTTCTTAAGCATCCTTTGTTTAAAAAAAAAACCTGCAGCATCGTGGGTGTATTTACATACCATTCCACTGATGCACCGTCCACAGATGGTGGTCTTGAACTCGCTGTGCAGTTCCTTGACTGCACTAGTCGTATAGAAGCCCTCAGCAAGCAGAATGATCCCATAGAGGAAGAAAAACGAAGCAATGCCATAGATGACATACTGCATCAGCTGTATTCTGTTAAGGGCAACATTATGTATGAGCTTAGTTGTGTCAGGAAAGCTGCAATAAGTTTAAAAAAGTTGCCAAAATAATAAATCTCTTAAGTCTTCAACGTAACAACGGGGCAGACTTATAGCATGCCTGATATGGAAAGTTGCTCCATACAATGCATATGCATGGACTGCATGCAAGTATGGTTAATCCCAATGGTTGTGACTAAGATAGCTTGCCTAAGACTTCCAGACAGACAATAAGCCCAAATGTGGAGACACCAGGTGATGCGTGTCTCTGCAAATCATCTAGCAAAAGACAGACTGCCTCTGAGGACACCTTAAGTTAAACAGTGCACTTCAAATATACCCAAACATAAAACATATGTGCAGCCCTGTTATTGTGTTATTCGTCTTTTATTGTCAGGACTAATGGATGCACTGTATTATTAAAAAAAGTCCATTTTAGGACTGTTCTAAAGGACAAACTAAAAATAGCCTACATAAAGTCAACCTCATAAAAGAGCTATCCATCTTAAGTTTGGACCTCTCTTTGCTGTGATTCTTATTCAGGAACACTTTTTCCAGGGAGCATAATGTGCAGTGGATCCTATACTGACATTTAAAAAGTAGTTTCAAATAGGAAATTGTTTAAAATAATCACAAAATGTACCAGCATAACTGATGAGTCCTTAAATTGTCAGTTAAACTGTTTCTCAGACTCTGCAGCTATTTAGCACACACATCGAGTATGAGGTCACTTACACGTCAGTGAGCATGGCATGATCACTGGTGACCTTGGAGAAGTGGGTTTCCAGGATGGTCACAGTGCCAGTGAGGGCCACATGGCCACATCCACAGAACAGGGCAACACCAGAGAAGCAGAGGATCGTAGCCACCAGAGATGCATAGGGCACGCCGCCTAAACATTTGATGCAGCACTCAAAGCAACCTGTGCAATAAAACAAAGGAAGTGTTATTCAGCATTATGTTTTTACACCAAACCATTTTATTTTGAAAGGCAATGAAATGAACTAATGCCAACATCAGATCCCAGTTCCATAAAAGGGAACATGTTTCACTTGTGGAATAGGAAATAATCTGAGAAAATTTAATTAAGACATGATTCGTCATATGAAATATCCATTCATCCATGGAGCATATCCCAGCACACATTATGCAAGAGGCAGCAAATACTCTGAACTTATTACTGGGATGCCACAATCATTTTGTAACTTATTGCAACTTTAAAATTTCTCAACAACGTCTCATCCTCAATGCCACAAAAGGAAACGGTGCAGGCAGTCCCGACATCTGTTCACAACAACTTTCATAACATTTTATTGTGGTTGATGCACTTCCTTCAACAACAACTGCAATGCAAAGCAACGTGCGGAATAGGAACAGTTTGCTCAGTACCGCTGGGGGTTTTATGATCTACACTGCCATAACGTGACAATTCATCACTTCATTCACAAGGCACTAATGGCTATCCAGAGGGTCAGGGCAATGTGTGTGTATCAAGCTTGAAAGGAAATCAATGGCAGCTAAACATGAGGGAAATGAAGTGACCTAGATGGGCCTGTTGTGCTCTTGTGCCTTGTGAAATGGACCCAGTCATCACAACACATTGTCTGTGGACAAATGCAAACAAGCCAATCACATCCACGTGTGTATGACAGGATGCTGTACAGCCACAGGACATCCAGGTCAATGTCTGTTCGTGTTTTGAATCTTGCACCTGGGCGTAAGCCTGATGTCTCACAGTAATTATTGTATTTAAAGCTGCTATAGACAATGTTTTTGAACTATCAATCACTCACTGGGCATCAAGCAGCAGCAACTACCCAAGTTAGCCACTCGCTGATCCAAATTTCTCTCAGCAGTTTATGGGCATCAAACAAGAGGGAGACTGTGAGTGAATATTAGATTTATATGTCCAGTAACCACAGATGTTCATGTTGCTATGTATCTGACAGAAATAGAAATAAGCAGTTCTTTGCCATATTAGCAAGCTGCGCTGTCACCAAGTCCCTAAAACAACAATTGTGTATAAACATGTAACACAGTCTGAATACGGATATTTAATTTTGTAACATAGAAATCACCTTTAGAAAAGTTTTCATCAAAAATCTAAACACCAATATACTGTATCAGTTAACCAATAGTATTCAACTAGCAGACAGTGGACTATGAAAAATATATGAGTCTTAGAGTACATGCTGTCCTATAGGTATCAATATAAAATATATCAATACAAAATATTTTATAAAGAACACGCAGAAACCTATGCTTAGGGATAAAGGTCACCATACACTCTGTCATACAGAGTTGCTTTAAGCACTGTTTGCAGACTAATTTATTTTCTTCTTTTTTTCTGTTTCAATATAAAAAAAATATAAAATTTTCAGTTAAGTTCTTCAATTATCTGCATGCTGATCAAATAGACAACAATCAATCCAACATGCCCTTCAATCAGCTGACTTCAGTAT
Source organism: Bujurquina vittata (assembly GCA_015106715.1). Taxonomy (NCBI): domain Eukaryota; kingdom Metazoa; phylum Chordata; class Actinopteri; order Cichliformes; family Cichlidae; genus Bujurquina; species Bujurquina vittata. The sequence goes on from VUQK01015858.1 coordinate 22,701, forward strand.
TTGCAGAGGGAGGAAGCTATGACCATTAGTTTAATTTTTATTGTGCAACAGGTAGGGCTGAGCCATATCATATCATTCACGATAATACCGGTAAAAAAATCTTGCCCGGGAAAATAAATTATATCATGATATGCTAATTTCATGGCATAAATACATCACCCCACCA
>VUQK01015858.1:22886-35925 GCA_015106715.1 Bujurquina vittata
TGTGTTTTTTTAGGGCCAGTTGGTTTTCCTTTATTTTTTTTTTTTTTTTTTTTAAATGTAACAGACCAAAAGTCTTTTCTACTTGCAAGCCTCTTCCTGGAAGTTAATTTGTGTCCGTGCTCTTTGCCTTCCGTGGTAAAGGAAATTTACAGATGTACTGCTGCTAGGTTAATACTTTTGCAGTCACATGTTTCATTCAGACTATTTGTGTAGTACAGGGCGATTAAAAACATTTGTCCCACGGTGAATGAATAGGCGTTGCTATGGCAGCATGCTCACCACAACTCAATAAGTATGCCCACAGCAAAGTTGCTAGGTTCCACCACAGCCCACATTTCTGTGATGAACATGTCAGGCACGGAGAGTGGGTTGCTGGGAGTCAGATCACAGAGCTTGACAGGATATTGAACCCAGCTGCAAAGTAAATACAATCCACTTAAAGAAAGAAGTAGATGGCACTGTCAGGTAGCTCTGATACGCTGGGAAATGTTGGCTCAAAATCAACTTCCTGTTCCCCTTAGAGACTACATAGGTCTCTTTCCACAATTACTCACCATCCTTTCTTTTTTAATGTTTATAATTCCGTGCATGCAGCTTTTTCCAAGTGTAAACCAAATTAAATGGCAGAGAAATGACAGAGGGAGTAATAAAATCCAGATTATGAATTCATTTGACATGTGGAACAAAATCAGCAGGGCTGCTAGTGTTTAAAACTTGCTTTGCCACATATTAGATCAACAGTCTAGCTCTAGTGCTAGATGCCATGGTATGATAATGACATTCTCTTACTAGAGCTGACAATTAAACAAGTCTAAACACATATGAGAATGTCTGAAATGATAAGAAACAATATATTGATACATAATGGCACATCATGGCAGTCTATAGCCAAATGAACGTGTGCAATCCTTCAAATTCTTGATATAAGCCTGACATGGAGAAGGCAGGTATCTGCATGTCCAATTTAATGCATTTAAAGAGAGAAAATCTGATCAATAAACCATCTGTTTAATTAGTATCCATCCCACAAGAGTAGAATGGCTTTCAGCAGCTATCCATCCACAGTGAGAATGCTGGTTAACCATCTATGTCTCCCAGTGGAGAAACTTTCAGTCAGGAGAGTTAAATTATGCTTAATAATAGAATAAATGTGATTTTCTATTTTCATCCAACAGACGTGGGACATGGTGAAACCTTAGATTCTCATCACAGCCAACAAGTCTACAGCAAATGTGTGACACTATCGCGCCAATATGGACCAAATTCTCTCAGGAATGTTTCCAGCACCTTTTTGAATCTATGCCAGGAAGAATTGAGACAGTTCTGAAGGCAAAAGGGGGTCCAACCTGGTGCTAGCTTATAATATGTCTGGTGGGTGTACCTACCTAAAGACTTGGAAATGTTCAAACATCGGTGAAGCCTCCCTCTTCTACATCACTGCAGATTTATGTAATTGTTACTTTTCACCTAATTGGAAATGTGAATTCATCCATTTTTATTTTGACATGATGGTATTTTTTTCTCTAACTGTGTGGAACTGTGATGGAAAATAAAATATCTTGGTTCAACACTCAAAATAGTCTTCATCCTTTGTGCCAGACAAAACAGGGCTGTTTTCAGTCTAAACAGTAGCACTCACCCTATAACATGCAATAATAATATGAGACAATGTAAAAAAAAGTAACCCCAAGTATTTATACAGAATCAGAGGGCATTTAGTTTAACTCTGTAGTGAAATACAATTTAAAACCGGCGCGCACTTCGATGCATGAACCACTTAAATCTATTAAGGCGGCATTTTGTGGTGAATAATATGTTAACAGTGTGTCTACGGAAACAATGACACTGGAAAGTCAATTCGGAGCTTTGGACACACAAATTCCCTGTGATGCAGCCATTAAGTCGGACAAAATAAACAACAGTCTCACTATTTTTAGATGTTATGCAAGTACTTGTTTTCCTTTTGTTTACTGTCACTAGTTAGTAACCAAGACATTGGAGGAGATGCTTGTTGTGGTGTTAAGAGGTTATGGTCCACTGTACAAACAACAGTTTGTGGATTTATTGTTATGGTTATAAGCCTGGATATTTCCTGACTGGGAGCAGTTACTTCATGGAGTGGTATGATAGCAACAACATGCATACATAATGTTATTGGACAGTTTAGAAGATGGCATCAATCTTTACATGTAGCTTCATGAAAGAAGTCTGAAGTGCATTTTTTTTCTAAATGTCAGACTAAGTACAGTTCAAAGAGAATAATGACAGAATCTAAATTTTGGAAGACAGATTGACTACACAAAATTTCAAGGATTTTTATAATCTGTGTATCTATCCATTGTGTATCCCTGTGTTAGCTAAAGTCCTCCTCATCCACAGGGGATCCACAGTAGGAGTTGGTGACTCTCTAAACAACAGCCTTGTAATAAATGGATCCTGATGGCTTACTCTGGGTGGAGCACCTTAAATGAAAATCACATTGGGCCCTTTTCCTCTGATGACTTTCACATGCTCCCAGTCCCTGACTAATACTCCTAGTTAAGCATCCAACCACTTCCAAGACACTATTGTCCAACTCTTTGCTACAGTAGGCAACGTGGCTGAAATAAGGAGAGAAAGAGAATGAAAAACAGAGGGGAGGAAAAAAAGGACAAGTTAGAAATTGTTTATGTTCACAATGTCTGGCCTTACAACAGAAGCTAGATTTGCCACATTGGGATCACGAGGAGCAGGAGAAAAAGATGTTTGTGTGATTAAAAAAAAAAGTGTGTCTATGTGTGACACTGTGTGAGAGAAACAGGGAAAAAAAGAAAAGAAAGAAAAAAGAAAGAGAGTCCAAGAAGCCTGGATACAAAGAGCCAGTGTGTGAAGCCCCAGACTGTCCATCACACTGGACTCTCAGGGGCCATTCAGAATAGCACTGAACCACGGCCTTGCTCTTCCGGCCCATAGGCTGGAGGCCCAGGACAAGCTCACCACTGAGCTCCATCCTGTGTGCCCCTCCAGCACTGTACACAGCTTAACCACAACGGGCCATAACAGCCTCGTCACACTCCAGGAGGATCCTGTTTGTCAAAGCATCTCAGATTGTCAGCGTGTGAATGAGATAGCTCATTAAGACCAACACGAGCTGCAAGCAGGCTTGAATCTGAAGGTATAACAGCCAGACAGAGACATAAAGCTAATGAGAATCAAACACCACAATGCTGGATTACAAAGCAGGTAAAGTGTGCTTTTTTTTTAAAGATAGAGGGCAAATAATTTGATCACTTGGAAATTTTGTTAAGGAATTTTAAAGGACAAAATCTAGTTTCATCAGACAGGAAGTAACATGATCACCAGTAATTCCTAAGTTTATCTGTGCCTTGATTTTTGAGTCATCACAAACCCCTTCGCTTGATCCTGCTTCATCACCACCACTCTCCACCCCTCAGCCACAGCTGACAGAACCGTAACTAAAACCTTCCAACAGCTAGGATGTTTGGTAACTGTGGAATGATGTCTATTTTCTGCCTTAGTTGCACAGAGAAATATGCGCTAGATGTGAGCGGTGTTTTGAAAGAATTTTTTATTTTTATTTTGTCCATACCAGACACAAACACAGATGCACCTATCCAAACAAAGAATAACATGCAGCAGACGCATAAACAAGCACCGCATAATCATATGCAGATAGGAAAGTATGCATATGATATACAGGCAAAACCCCCATGCAGATATAAACATACTTGGATACACACAATTTATGATGAAGACGTTGCAAAGCCTCCATTTCCTCCCAGTTCCCTGAACGACAAGCTGGCTTCCAGCTCTATTAAAAACCCCAACCAGTTCCAATCTAAAAAAAAATAAATAAAAAAATTAAAATCTAGGCTCATTGCTAGCAGATGTGTTTGTTTACAGCTAATGCTAAGTATTGTTGTTTGTTGCTCCACTGGGGCGGGCTGCCAAAACACCACTTACGAGAAAAAGTATAATTTTCCACACTCTCTGCTGAGAGGAGCGATAGTTAAAAATACTTTAATGGCTGTAATGGTAATTCTCAAGAGATTACGGAGACCTCAGCATGGAAATTCATTAAAGGTGGTCTTCATTAAAGGTGGTCTCACTGTACTTCTCTAAGAAGCGAAACCGAAACACTGGCTGCAAGTCCCCTGACTGTGTGGGCTAAGGGATATATATCTATATTGAGTAACCAATGGGATAAATATAATGACATCAGGATACAGAACCAGTCAAAGCTCTTTAGAAGACAAAATAGCTCTTTAAAAAAATAAAAATTAAAAATTACATTTCTGGGAGTCCCTGTCATGTGATCATAGGGTCCCCAGTTTGAGTCCAGCTGGGAATCATGCCATTCCCCTTCTCTCTTTCCCTTCACTTCACTTCTTAAACTGGGTCTGGTCTTACTTGGGGAGGAAAAAATGCTTGTCTTATTTCACAAGCCACAACAGAAAATTCAAGGATTACTGCTGATTCCTACAAGAAGGTGATGAGCAAGTTAATGACCTGCTCTCTCCCTTTAGTGTACAAACTCCTCACAGCTATTGATGTAACACTGGTAATGTCAGGTTCCTTTATCTTTGTCCTTGCCACTCATCCACCTCATTAATCACCAGTCGTCCCTGAGAGCACAACTCAAATGCACCCTGTGCCGCTAGCATGATGATGACCAGCGGCAACACAGCATCCCCCCTGCTGCAGGATTGAAGTCTGCTGAAAGCAGCCCACAGACATAAACTAATTAGATCATACAACAAGCACAAGCAATAAACTGCAGGCGAAACACAGCTGAAGCATGACGACAATTTCGCAAATGAACCGAAAACTTTGGTGCAAACAAACAGTGAAATATGGATGTTGTTCTGATATTTAAAAATTCCCCCAAGGAGCAAAAGCTGAAACAAAACCAGGCAGGCTGGAGAAGGTTAAAGCCCCAGTAAACAGAGCAGTGAAAAGAACTGAACTGGCTCTTTGTAAGTGCTCATTGGTACCTCTTTTGTCCTGCCTCTGGTCTTGGTTTTCTTCTGATTGAGTTTCCATGGTTGTTTTTCTTCTATCCAGCAAAAATGCTTTTTTTTCCCCCCTCTCAGCAAATTCTCTCTTCCTTTCTCCCCCCGACTCTATCCTCACTCGCTCTTTCTCCTTCCTGCACGGCTCTGCTCTCTTTCTCGCCGTCTCTCACTTGTCTTGCCGCTGTGTACCTTTTAATCGCATCCTGCCTTATGAAGGCAACCCTCCACAGTAAATCACAGCTTCTGTTTGAGATCTTGTCAGGTAAGAGCTTTCTTGAGCTCACTGTGTGCCTTCCATGAGCACACCTTTAATTTATTCTCTTTGCATAAATCACTATTTTCTTATCTGATAGTTAAATTAAAATTTACTCCTAATCTTTGCCCGTGCCATGAACACAAGCTCCTCTTCTTGGGCATCCTGTCTCAGAAACTCAAGAAAAACGATGAGAGGAAATTTGTGAACAAGAAAGTAGGAACCACTACTCTAGTTGTGGGTGAAAACTCCAACTTGAGCAGCAAGCAGGCACTCAGTCATTTTTGTCTATCCCCCATGCAACCAGAGTCCTAGAGAGGGCGAGTGTGCATGCTGTGGTGTTGTGTTGTGGTCAAGGGTAAGCCCTTCATCTTCTGATTTGCACCATATGCCCTCTGCTCCTGCAGCTTACATTAGCAACCTCTGACCACTCTTTTCCCTCCATCTGGTGGTTTCTAAATCATAAAGAGGACACGTGGAAGCAAAGCAGATCTACATTTCCCTACACATGGACGCAGAGCATCCTCTGGGCTGATAGACACAACAGAGGAAACAGCATGTGAAAAATTGAAGAAACAGATAGTCAGGAGCACAATAAAAACCTCTAAAAAGATATCAGAAATCTCAACGCTGAGAGGATGAAACAATGAGACAACTTGCTGAAAATAACAGTGACAGGCCAAAATAAATGATGAGCGACGACCAGAGGAACAGACAATGAGGGAAACAGTGAAGAAGATATTGGCTGTATTTGTTTGGCAACAGCAGGCTGAGAAGCCTCAGGGGCATGCTAATGAGAGAAAGGCCTTTCAGCTAAGGAAGGGGGGGGCCCCTGCTGGAGTAGAGTTGGAATGGGGGCTTCTCACGGATACCAGACCTCAGAGATGAGGAGGAACAGGGGAGGGGAGCCTCAGGGGTCAGGGAAGTGAACTTAGCAGGGATCCCACAATAACAAATGCTGCACTAATCTTCAAGCATTTTTAACCATCAGCCCCATAAAAGCCAGAAGGACCAACATCTTCCTTGTGATGTCTGAAGTGTTTGATCTCTGCATATGTGTTTTTAACAGCTGATTCAGTGGATTCCATGCTTGTGATTCACATTAGCTATATAGAAGGAGCTTGAGTAAAGCATCCAACGAGCCTAATTACATGCAGGACTAAGTATATTGGAGTGATCGGCACTGGATGTTTCACATTACTGGGAAAAAAGGGGAAAAAAATCAAGATCAATCCAGTGATCCATCTGCAAACCTTTAAGAGTCTTTGGACAACAACATGTTTATATTACTCGTGTGAAAGGAAATTCAAAACATGTGATCAGAACAGAGCAAAATGTGCTTTCAGACTTATTAATATACTCTCAATTTTAGTACCAAAAACACGTGCATTTCATTGAAATCTTTCCCTGTGAATAAACTTATGTTTTGGCCTAAAGATCATGGTTATCAGAGCAAAGGCATTCATAGCTTGGATGAAAAAGTGCTATAGAGCAAAAAAGTAGAAGCAGAGTATAAATAGTATTTACTGACAGATATATTTTCTAATATTTTATTTATGTTTATTTTAAAATAGGAAAAGGGACTGAAAAATACAGTGAAGTGCCAAAAACTCCAATTCCCCAAATGCCTACTTGAGGCTTTAAAAGTGAGTTAATCCCAACAGACTCCTGTGTAAAAATACCAAACTCTACAGGAGAAATAAGCATGTCTAATGTCCTCCTTTTTGAAAACAGGACTCGCCAATTTAAATTTCATTAAGCCTTAAAGTTATGCATGGCCTCTTTGACGGGAGCATACATTCTAAAGTCTATGGATGCAGCTTGTTAACCAAGCTGTAAGAGCATTTGCTCTTATCCAAATTCGTCTCCAAAATGGAGACAGCCTAAATGTTAAAATTAAGGCTTGAAAGCAGACTTCAAAATGGCTACATCCCCACTTTTTATGCAGTCAAAGATCAGCACAAGTAGCTTGCAATGAACATTTAGTTCTGAATGTTTAGTTCAGTTCATTCAGTTCAACATGGGCTGTGTTCATTATCAAGTCTTACTTCACTCCAGTATATCTCACAGTAATCTCCCTACAGCTGATAAGCCAAAAGACAACAAAGTGAAGGAACAAGAGACACAGGGGACATGACAGGCGGGTTAAACACTCAAAATCTGTGTTTTGACAAAGTTTCTTTGTCTCATATACAATAAAGAGCAGACTGAGATGCCCCAACTGTGATTTGAGTTTGTGACAGTTTTTGTTTTGTTTTTTTAAAACATTTTGCATCCAAGGAGACAGACTTTCTTGTAATTTGCAAAGTGGTATTAAGCCATAGTTCTTCAGGTCTTTTGAAGGTCTTTCTTTGGACATTGGCTGCTTTTTTTTTACCCATTTTCAGTACACTCCTTGTTCCTGAGCATTTTCAGAGGAATATTTTTTGTTTGTTAAGAAACTGAACACTGACCAATGAATCATTGGTATAAAAAGGCACCGACTTCAAGGGATGAATCCGTGTTGTACCAACTTTATTTATAAAGCACTTTAAAAGAGCCACAGCAGATACAAAGTGCTGTACACCAAATGAGTAAAAATATTCAAACAAAGAACCAGTGATTTAAAAATAAATAAATAAATGAAAATAATAATATGTTGTGACTACAAATGCATCTGGCCCTCCAGTTGATCAATTTACTGGTCACTGAAGCCTCCTCAAGAAGCTATTCTTAAGGAACGGAGACAGGAGGAAAAGGCTGAGGCATGCCAAACTACACAGAATTTGGACTAAAAATCTATGAATCTATGAATGTAAATTTTTTTGCTTCAAATTTCCATTCGTATGTAGGGAGGAAGTCCGTGAATGTCTGCAGCCATCTGCAAACAACGGCGAAGGCTCTGTCATGTTTTGGGGCTGCATTTCAGTCAGTGGTGTTGGGGATCTTTTTAAAATTGATGCGATTATGAATGCAGAAAAGCACCATTAGACTGAGATCCACCGTGCAGTACCAACTGGAAAGCATGTGATTGGCAACAGCTTCATTTGTCAGAATGACAATGATCTCCAAACACACTGCCACTGCAGTAAATGCATACCTGGATCTAAAAACCCACAATGCAACGCCAGTCATGGATTGACCCCTCCAGAGCCTGGACCTCAACATTACTGAAGCAGTGTGGGATCACTGCTGGCATTTTCACAGCAATTAAATGACAAAATATTATGTATGCAAAGTAGTACTCAGTGAATGAACTGAACCAAATGAATAAAGAGCAAAAGAATGGCTGCACTCAGCTTTACCAAAAATACTAATAGGCTGTGGGAATAATCATGTGAAAGCCTGAGTGCTGCAAGCTCAGATTCAGTGTGGAGACAGCGCCACGCCCCTACTTGAGGACACAATCTGAATGATGATGAAGCTCATACAAATGTGGGAGGCTTCTTTGTGGGTCAACCTTTCACGGTGTGAGACTCAGGTCCTGAATGCTCGCCAGTGTTCAGTCACCCATGAAGACCTGCACCACTGTTTGGCTCACACTGTGGAAGGAGTTCTCAGGGAACCAGGTCTGTGCCCAGGCCCAAGCACCACTTACACCCCTCAAAGGTCTGAGAAAGCAGGCTCACCACATGAGAACAAAGGAGGACAGTTGAAACCAAATGGGCATGTGGCGTCAACTATATGAGGAATAACTAACTGTGAAGGTCAACATCTGTTGTAAAGGTGCCGAAAACCAATACAGAACAGCAAGCTTGCATTTTGCTGTTCTCATGGAAAAAAACTTTAACAGTCCCCGTCTCTGAGCTTGAGATTCTTGTAAACTTTGTTTTGGCCATTTGCTGCAGCCAGTTTCTTTCCTGTAGTGGCATTCCTGACCTAGTTTTAAGTGTGATCTCTCTTCATAGCTCGATCTGCTCTGTATGTGTGCCTTCATGTATGGCGCGAATCCAGGTTATTGATTGGTTTAGAGGCACGGCACAGCAAACCCATTATGCAGATCCATTCATTTGTTTGGTGACCCATTTTCATCTGCTCTGCAAGTCTACGGAGGAACAAACGCTATACAAATTCCCCGACTTTTCCAAGCAAGCATATGATTTGTTCAAGAACCAAAGGTTATGCCCCTAACTCAACCTTAAAGTATAGCCATATTGTAATTAAATGAACCAATTCAATCTACATAAGGCTCTGAAACCCTCAGTGGAAAACAATGAACATTTTAACCATTCTCGGTGATTATACTAAGACATGCTCTTTATAAACTAATGCAAATCTTTTTAAAAATCTCAATTATATGATTTTGTACATGGATGACAAAAAAATAATTACCAGAAATGATCATTAATTCAGTGTTTGACAAAGGGAAAAGATGAAAAGTTGAAATCATGTTATTAGGACTCTGTACCAACTAATTCTCTGATTATTTTCCAGATCCTAGAGTTTTAAATGTCAAACACAGTAGACCAAGTTTACTGTCTCCGATCCAAAAGCTCCTTGTCTGGAAAACAAAGGCACCCTGCGATCCAATTTAAACAGTGTTTAAGATGATATTCTTACCAGATGTTGTTGAAGTTGAACCTTAATTTGTTGACCTTATGAACACAAGACCTCATTTCTGTAACCGACCATTAACCAACCTCAAAAATAAAGTCTTAAAAACCAAGCCCTGCATTCATTGGTGGTGAAAAAAATACCATCCCACGAACCAGTGCATTGTTCCTCGTGCAGGAATTCCACCACGAGAATAAAGCTGTTCATATTTTGTGCAGCATGACAGCAAAAACTCAACTGTGCTATTCAATTTATACCACTAATAGAGACATACTTAACATGTTGGTGTCGATGTCATTGTACAGATTCCAGATTAAATTTTTTGCTCTGCTTTTATTACAAGCAAACATTGCCCACGGTGTCTGACTCAGCAACTCTCTAATTGCATGTTTGTGTTACTATCATTTCAGGCCTGGAACTCAGAGATTCCTTCCTCTCTATAAGTGATTCACAACCTTGAGTCTCTGGCATCTCTGTAGCCACGGTGGTTGGAGGGAGAGTCAGACATAGATTCTTTGTATTATCCAGGTCTTCTAGCTTACAGTACTTTGGCTACTGTTATCTTGGCTTGGCTGCATGGAAAACAAATTTCATACAGTATCAAAACCTGAAGAATTTGATCATTCAATCTGGAGTCAAAAGAGTAAATCAGTGCCAGGAAACTTAAACCTACAAGAGAGTGAAAATAATACAGACACACACACACACCAAACAAGCCACAGTTTTAAAGATCTGTCTTGGCATTATTGTTTGTTATTCTTTAAGTGTGCACTAAATATTTTAATGATGCCTGTGGTCTGGAATGGGCTTTGCTATTTTTGCGTTGGACTCACTTGAATTATGAAGCCAGTTAACCAGCAAGAGGTGTGGTTTAAAACACAAAATCTCCACTATCTGGTTTCCTAGATAGATATTCCAAAGAGTAATGAGAACACCCATCATTCCCTAAAAGAATTTTTAGAAGAAAAAAAAAGCGATATAATCCTTTCCATGTTTTCAGATGGTACAACAACAACACAATTCAGCAATTTGCTGCACCACTCTGCACTAGGGTGGCCAAACAACATTGGATTTTCTTAGACCGATACCAATATTTAGTGATTTTAAAAATCTAAAATCCACATATGGGATGATCTTTTTTTCTTTCAGATACATGAAAACACAAACAGATTTAACTAAAAGTTATTATGTGTAGTTATTTATTTACTTATTATCTCTCTGCCTGAAGCTCTGCTCCAATCAGCTGGCTGTGGCACTCCAAACAGGGAAGTGAGAGTGTCCTACAAAAGGACAAAATATGCAACATCAACACTCATAACATGATTGAAGGGTGCTTCTCCCATCTCTTCTTTACCTTTTAAATTTTTCATCCATCGGCCGTTTCAAATCAGGAAATTGTAATATCGGTCAATAATATTGGCCCGGCGATAAATTGTTCAGGCTCTAATTCAAATTGCTTTAAAAAACACAAATAGACAAAGCTAACTTAGGACCAAAAGCAGTTATAGCACAATCATAGTAAAGTTGTACATGTTTAAGTTGCCCCAGTAATGAAAAGTTTTAATAATGACTGTAAGTACAATATTTAGCAATAATTTTGGTCCTCCTGATTTGCTGCTAGCTACAGTCCTGATGCAAGTCTTCCAGGTAATGTGCAGTAAGGTTTTGCTGAAAATGGCAGCATGGAGGGTTAACGACCATCAAATCACTGAGCTCAAACACTCTTTAGGTAGCAGCAGCATCACATCCAGCAACTTTAAGGTTCTTCTTCATGTAGGCTACATGCAGTCATGCCTCCAATAGCGTATACTTCTAATCTGATCAAAGCCAGCTATTTGAAAGGTATGGTGGTCTATTAAGCACTACTAAGATTAAAAATAAATCCCATAGGACTTCTCTTAGTGGTGTTAATCCTTTAAATACAATGCCTATCACTGTAAGCATGTTTATATTTAGCTTAGCACAAAGACTACTGCAATGCCTTCTTTGTTACATGAGTGACTGGACAGCAAGTTTGATCATGAGGAAATGAATATTTTCATGAAATTCTGGGCTGACACTGAAATATTAAAAAAGAAAAAGGAAAACAGCTATTGCAGATATTTTATCTGTTTGTTTTTTTTTTACATGCATCTTTGTGCCAGGCAAACGATGAAATCCTTAATATAAAAATAACTTTTATAGGTTTTTTTTTTATCTTTGAACAGTTAGCCAGTTTATAACACACGCAACACATAAATATTAGCCACTGACATCCATAAAACTTATTCGTAAAATGAATTATAAACTTGAAAAATAAAGACAATGTTTATCTGTGACAAATAAAAGATCCATGACTAAACTGATGTAAACACTAATGCACATATAATTTAGAACATCACTTAAAGGGATATTTGTGAGGAAAATCTAGCCTAGTCATGTAAGGGCACAGAGGTAGTCTAAAAGCAACAGATTTTTGATGTTTCATGGTCCATATGTCCTCCTTACACTGGTGAGGACCTCACAACTCAAATGTTCTCACACTCCAGCTGCTGGGATGCAAATAACACTGCGACTGGAGACTTTCATTTTCCTACTTGTTGCACAGAGCACAAGCATATGAACACACGCGCACACATAAACACACGGACACAATAGAGACATAATGAAGCACAGAGACAGCCGACAAGACTCTCCAGCTAATTCAGGGGTTGCCTCCCATGCGCAGGCCCCACCCTCCCCTGTGCCTCCCCCAGCTGCTGGGACCCCTTGCTTTGCGTCACTCCCACCAATCCCTTTGTCCTCTACCTCATGCTGCCAACCAACTTTACCCTTTTCACCCCCCCCCACCCCCCCCCGAGAAGCCCTTATTAGATGGAGCCTTCTCCTTTCAGCTCAGTCAGACCCCTTCATGTCAGGATTCACTATGGCAACAGAGAAGCCAGTACACATACTATTTTCATACCATTGTTACATGAGGCTCCTCCACTGTCTCAAAGCCCCAAATCCTGGGCTAGATCCCGGAAGGATGTGAAAGTTGGTCTTAGCTTGAACCTGACTTTCCAACCCCACAGAGATGTGTTTCCTCCTTATGTGGACTAAGTGCTTAACAATAAGTGGTAAATACAGAGTATCACCGTAACGGAACAAAAGCTAATCTCTCTAGTAATTGTATACACTCCACTCTTGCTGACCTCTGTGAGGGAGGATCGGTCCATTACTTTATTGCTTTAAGCAACAATACACAGTTTTCCAACAG
>VUQK01015858.1:35945-51261 GCA_015106715.1 Bujurquina vittata
CTGCTCTTATTCCCTCCTTCTGCACTCATTTCACTTCTTTATTTTCAGCAAATACAGGACAATTTAGCTCTGTTCGTGACAGTTTCAACGGTTTTTCCTTTCAAATTATTTTTTTGTCTTTTTCAGCTGGTTAAGCTGTTCAGCAATCAAGCTTCAGCATTTTTTGGCATTTCAGCTCCAATCTTTCAGCATTGGCATTCACAGTTGCATTTTCTGCAGGAAATGCTTTTTCTAGTCTCTCTAGTAATTGTATACACTCCACTCTTGCTGACCTCTGTGAGGGAGGATCGGTCCATTACTTTATTGCTTTAAGCAACAATACACAGTTTTCCAACAGCAGATACCTCAACATCCTGTTGATGAAACTGGACATTGCAATGGGTCTGCTGCTCCAAGCAGAACCCATTTGTGGCATCATTTATCTCATCATCATTGTGTCAACACTTACATTCCCACTTTTTTATCCTATCATTATGTTTTGCCATCTGCAAAACAATGATGCATTCAGCATGCACCCCTGCTCTAAGAATAGATCATAAATCATATTGTGCTTTTTATCTCTATATCTTTGCATTATTTTATGATTATGACAAAAATATCTTGGCTGTCTAAAGTGCTTTGCTTGGCACTTTTTTTTTGGTGATATGGAGCGCTCAGTGCAGCAGGAAACTCGCATATTATTGAACACATTCAAATTAAATTAACACAAATAAAAGCAGAAATACTGTCCATGAAAAAGTAAAGCATATAAATATGATCCATATGACTAGGAGGGTCGATTTCATTATACATACATCAAGTCATTTATACACTTTCACACACAAACACATGAGATTTCATAGGTTCAGTTGCTTAAAGTTTACTTTGTATATTGCACATGATTTTTCCAACATTATTTTTCCATCTTCAGCTGTGGTTGTGCTATGGTTACATTATTGTTTTCCCATATGGCAGAGGCCAAAAGCTAAGATGACTTATGAGACCTCTCAGTGGTGTAGCTATAATACTCATACAGCGAACTGATCTCTTCTCTGGTCTGCGTGTGGTTATGGGGTCAAGCAGTTTTTCAGACAGAAACATCTGGGATTTCCTCTCCCCTGAAGCTGCTGTTTGCCTTTTTCCCCCCATATATATAGTAAAGCTTCGAGTGGCATCTTGAAAAACAATGAAATGTGCACATGGACATGCTCAACTATCAAGTTGTGTAGTTCAAGTTGAATAAATGTCAAATCTAGAATTCAGCAATTTAGTCAAATTGAAATCCATCCTCTCAAACCCCCAATCAGTCTGTGTCTGCAAAGAAAAAGCCTCTCCAAACATTCTCCCCAAGCTATTGGGTTTCCTGCAGCTGTCGCTTTATAAAAGCTCAGCCATTGCTGATTTTCATCTGCTTGGCAGAAGTGCCTCTTCCTGTCTATCATGCCTTTCTCTGGAGGATAATAAGCACACAATGCAAAGTCTCACTTGGAAATCTTTCACTTGGTCAGGAAAATGATTCCTGGCAGGAGAGAATGACTACTCTTTTATCACATGTGGCACCTAATCAAAACAACATTAGCACAGAGGAGTCATGTGCATCTCCTGCATCTTACATAAGCAACACGCTTTGAAAATTCGCTTCAGCAAGATTTGCTTCTGTAACAGCAGCATTACAGGAAAATTTGAATATCTTAAATATGATTTTACACGTAATTCTAAAAGGTGAAGAAAAAGTCATAAAAGATTGCATGAGTATTCATTTAAATTCCTGCTTAATTCATCCCAAGCGTAAGCTCTTGGCTGCATCCCAGTGGTCCCAGGCTGTCTGCCAGGGCTCTTCATATGGTGAGCATTTCTCATTGGTGCGCTGGGGTACCCCAGATGCTTTTGTCTTACGGTTGTTTAGCAGCTGCGTAAAAGCACTGAGGACAAAGGCCTATCTGTGGAGGGTTGAATACACTCAGTGGGCACACAGCCAACAGCTCAACCCTGTAGGCTCCCACAGTTGAAAAGTGGACTAATGTATTCAACTCTCACTTCTGACAGATGATCTTACAGGGAAATTAGCTGGAGGCACCTTTATTTCTTTTCAGTTCATCTAAATAGTTTGTTGCAATATAAGGAGAGACTGACCAACTAAAAAATTTCATCTTATTTTTTTGTGCATGTTGTACTTCTCAAAAAAGTTCCACAAAATTTGGCTTGTTAGCTTTTGCACAACCCCGACAAACAAATGGCACTGAAATCATACCTTGGCTCTAGCCCAAATGATAACCTCTGGAAGTGGAAAATAGAGCCAACATGGAAATCTCTAGTTCCTCTAATGGTCACAAAACTGGCTCCAAAAGTGTCACTTAGCACTAATTAGGAGATATGGGTATTCCACCCATACGGTTTATAGAGACAGCTCACTGACCAAGCTCACTAGTTAGATGATAACCTGTCCAAATATGGTGAGTTCTGGCTCCAAACATGTCTACAGAGTTTTAATATCTTATTAAACAACACAAATTTGTTTAAACCATGGCCGGCCACGGTGAATGTGGAAACAGTCCTCGAGGGTGGAGTGCTCAGAGCATTTGTGGCACCTGACAGCAATCTGAAAGCAAATTGTTTATTGATCTTCCAACCTGCCCCAAGCGGGTGAACACCTGCAGTTTAGAGACAAAGTTAAAAGACAAAAGAAGAAGTTTTCAGATGCTGTTTAAAACCTACACATGCCTAAAACATTTGTTGAGACCAAAAATATCTCTCTGGCCAAAAAACTCAAGATACAACCTTGTGTTTTGTATGTTTGAGCCCTCCAGTCAGGCACTTCCTGCTCTAAGTGCCTGATATGGCTTCTAAAGCCAGTCTGAATGCAACCTTTGAGTGCATGTCCTGCCCCAGCATTTAACCTTAGTGGTCAACCCATGACTCAAAGCATCAGTCAGAGTTTAGAACAATTAGCTAGCATAGGCGTCTAGCCTTAGACATACTATTCTGTGTAAAGCAATCAGTCACCATTCCACCTCACTTGTATTATGATCCATTTACTTCTTTGCCCATAGCTGGCATAGATAACTGATCATTCTGGGAAAACACTGTTGACTATTTAATCAATGTCCTGATCATGTGAGTGTGTTTTATTTATTTATTTTGTTGTCCTGTGGAAAATGTGGCTAACTAGAGCAGTACAGTATGGTTTACTGTAGATAGCAGAAAATACTGCACTGGGGCCAAATGCCTATTGGATCAATGAGTAAATGTTCATCAGCTGCAGCGTCTCTTTGCTCTCCCCGACCCATTATCTCCCAAAGGCCTTCTGGAACAGTCATCTGACTCTGAACAAAACAGTGATACAGACTGCTACTCCACTGGCAAATATCTCCTCTACAGTCTGCGTACATTCACTACTGCCAGCGTAATGCATTTCCAGTTTAACTTTGTTAATCAGGGGTGTCTTTCTGAAGTCCAGCAGATAAGATAAAGGTCAGGCTGTATCCTTGGCATATTTTTTTCCAACACTGTTGCTTGTGCATATCTGAAAAGATGTTTTTTTGTCCCTCTACATAGAGAATATTTTCAATCCCATAGATATTAAATCACATGGCAGAATGGCACGCACGCGCGCACACACACGCACACCTTCCCTCTGTTTTCCTGTGAATAGGCTTTTAGTAAAAAAGTGCCGAGGCACATGCTTGAACACGGATCCCCACTCATGAATGTCTATTCTTATCATTTATTGTCACAATACTCAATGGATCTCTTTGTAGTCGAAGGAGTTATTAGCTCAATAAATTAACATGAGTGCTTGGGCTAGCCTGACTGTAGGGAAGCAGACTGCAAAGCAAATTAAAACAGCAAAAGGGGCATCTGGACAATTACCAAAGATGCTCAGTCATATGCTTCGCCAAATGGAAAGCAGCCCAGAAATCACGTAACTATGACAGTGACTACCTCATTATGGAGGGCATTCACAGTAATTAAAGATTGCAAACTGAAGACAAAAGGATATTTAATTACTGACGGTGATATAAAATGTGGGATTAGTTGTGAAGGGTGAGCACAAACTGTATACGGCGCGAGCTGCACTGCAGACTCGGGAAATCCATGGTGAATTAACAAGAGAATACTTTTACTTACATAAGCAAACACAAAACAGCAAAGTTCAAATTTGCTCTCAGCACTCTTTGAACATCTTTGCAGTGATTCATTCTTGCAGTCCTGTGTTGCTTTTTTCCCCCCTCTGGATATCTTGGGAATAGAAGCATGTGTATATGACCACCAGTTTGCATTGGTGCAGAATGACCATGACTCAACTAAAAGTAGGAAAAAATAAATCTAACTTTGTTATTTCTCCACCATCAGCTGACAAGTTGCTGATTCCAAAAGTGCAACAACACCTCCGCTGGCACCGCATTAGCAGTTAAAGGGTCTTTCCTCTCCTCAGACTCCGGATGCAAGGTCACAGCACATACAGTTCACCATGGGTTTGTGACCGTGATCACTGCTGATGTGTAATCAGACACTTTCCAGACATCCCAGATCTAATGTAGCCAGAGCGGACACAAGACAGGCGACACACCAGACCCAGCTCCTGTGTTTTTGGGTCATCAAAACACAGAATTGATTCGATTTCAGCTTGAACGTGTTAACTGAGCTATGTGAGTCAGAACCAGCTGATCCATAAAACTACAGCAAACTTTAACTAAAGGCACATTTAAAACTGTCTTCTGTGATTACCTCTTCTTTTCTTGACTTTCTCAATAACAGTGATGTAACATTTGGATCTGGTTAGCATCCACCCTTGATGAACTTTTCCACAAGGCCTCCACAGTAAAAACAGAACACACAGGACTGAGAAGCTTCATGAGATTCCATAAGGAAAAAAATGTTTTCTTCCTTTTTTTCCCCTTCAAAATTAGGCTCCAAGAAGAACAGACAGTGTCATGGTAATCACATAAACTGCAAAATGCTAAAATGTTTTTTCTGACCTAAAACCCTTCCAACAAGTCTAGTGAAAAATAAAAATAATCCATGTTTGCCATATTTGTTCATAATAGCTCAAGGCCTACAATCTGCCGCAAAGAAAGGTGACCACATGTCTGCGCGGAACATGCCTTTCTTGCTAAAATGTGTGTGTGTTCATCGCATGTGAGAAAGAAGTTTATCATCTCCATGCCAGCACTTTCTCTTCAGATGTTTGGCTCAGTGATAAATAATCAGCAGAAAGGACACCACAGTTTCTTCCTGTTTAGTTATCAAGGGAGCTAATGGCAGCCAAGTACTGCTCAGTGGAGCAATAGTCCCAGAACCAACACCAAAATCTTAACAAGTTATTTGTGGAAAATGGCTTCCTGTCTTCCTCTGAATAGAGCTGGACCAAAGCCAAATCATCCTCCCACAGACTTCGCACAGGCCAGTTCACTGTTAAAAATCGTTTGGGGGCAAGGACAGAGGAGAATCTCTCGGAAAAACATGTCAGGTGAAGGTCACCATAAAAATCAAACCAGACATTATTAGTTACACGACCACTGAGTGACCCACACACCATGGACTTCGTGATATCTTCTTTATTTGAGGCTTAGCTGTTTCTTGCACACAGGTGATCCATTTCGTGTCTGCAGTTCTATTTTCACACGAAACAAAGCAAATCACTGCAGAGGAGTACAAAGCACTTCACTGATTCAACCAAAGGGGACTTTTGCAGCATTTAAGAAGACCCCAAATCAATCTCCTCATGCACACAACAGGCTGCCATGTATTTTCTGAAAGGGCCACAGAGCATATTTGAATATAAAATGGGAGCTTGAGCTAGTGTACAATGCATAAAGGTTGATTGCCATGCAGAGTAATATCCTCTGTGAGACACTGAATAAGGGTCTGTGGGGAATTGGTTCACAGGGCATCCGCTAGGCAACTTGCAATTCAGTGAACTTCTCTCTCTACATTAAGAGCCACTGAAGTCGCACAAAGGAGCAGCTCCAAATTAGGAGCACAAAGGCGCTTCTGTGATAGCTTCAGAGCGAATTAATGAGCACTGATACACATTCTCACACAGTGTCCTTCACTGGCCTCAGCTGCACTGTGACAAACAACACATGGTATCAAATGCTGTGCACACCAAATCGGCATTAATGATTACATTTATTTATGCAGTTAATATCCAGTCCAGTGCAGGCTGAGAAAGTCATATGAGTAAAACTTAATCCTTTTGGATGTGCTGCCAGTCCATTTGGTTCACGATTTATCACAGTTTTAAAACTATTAAACATCCATGAGCACCTCATTCCTCCCATGAGACCCCCCTCCCTCCCTCTGCTGCGAGCACAGATGGCAAACACTTGGTACTGTCTCAGCTCAGCCCTTCAGATAGCAATTACAAGCTCTGGCATGACACAATAGTCGATCGATCATGGGGGAAACTGACAAATGCAATATGCTCATTCTTGTACATTTTAATCAAGCTTTGCCAGTAAAAACATGCTGAGCTGTTTGGATGGGAGACAGGACACCAATAAAAGCTTTTCACCTCAATCACTACAACCTGATCAATCACTGCTGACAAATGTGATCACCAAGGACTGATAATGAAGGGCGTGGCCAAGTGAAAACTTTAGATCATGTTTTCCCAAACAGTTCCCCTCTAAAGCACTTTTAAAGTTGAAAGAGAGACAGTGAAGGCAGCAAACTGAAGCGGACTTGACACCTCCGCAGACTCGTTCAGAGTTGACTGCAGGAATCCTGACAGTCTTAATCTCTCTAATCGCTTTCCTCAAGTTGCTTCAGCAGGGTGCTCTAATGCAGATTCTCATGAAACCGGGTCAGGTAAACAGGCTCCTTCTGTGGCACTAGACTAGTAGTAGTAAAAGTTCACTTCAGCTTACTTTAAAACAATCGATGCGCCTCGAAAGTTAGAGCCAAGTATGTACTGTGCTGTCATCACGAGAAAAAAAAACAAGGTGTTGATTACATCCGTCGTTCAACTACACCGGAACATCTGTTGGAAAAAAACTTACCCATTTTTCTAAGTGTTCCTCAAGCGTCCGAAGTTTCGCTATCAGCTGAAAGTTGAGCCCCAGCTACACTGATGTTGCGTCCTGG
The DNA here is from genome assembly GCA_015106715.1 of Bujurquina vittata. Lineage (NCBI taxonomy): Eukaryota > Metazoa > Chordata > Actinopteri > Cichliformes > Cichlidae > Bujurquina > Bujurquina vittata. The sequence goes on from VUQK01015858.1 coordinate 43,014, forward strand.
GATGCACACCGACCGCCTGGCTGCTCCAAAACGCTGCGTCCCTCTGGAGACAGCCTAGCTTACGTCACCACAGAGGGGATTACTGATGGGAGGACGGAGCTCGCTCAGCCTGCCCCCACCCTCATCTCTCCTCAGTGCGAAGCAAAAAAAGAAAAGTTGCGCTGTTTACTCATCGTGAGCAATAATAACTTGAAGCATGTGTGCGCGCAAAGTCCCACACTGCGCATACTGTGATGTGGGTGGGTTATCACAAACACTGTCGTGAAGCTGATCAAATGAACTCGCTTCAGTCATGATTACAACCTGAAACTTAAGGAGAGGTTTAATTAATGGCTTTTAGGTCTAATGAGTCAAACTGGGAGACCAGAGGTCACCATATGAACGCCAGAGGTATAATCACTATTCTCTGCCTCTCATGTACCCGGGTAAAGAGCTAATCACTTATTTTTCAGAAAGATTAAAGGACCCCTCTAAGGTTGTTGAACAAAACCTACTGTTGATCTTAAAGTATTTTTTTAAATCATCCAAAATTTAGAGAACTTATGGGCTTTTCAAAACGCATGAGGAAGTTCCTCTTTAGGTTCCTTCTGTCCATAGTGGCACAAAAGCTTTTAACCCCAACACCTCTACTAAAAGACAAGAAAGAGCCCAATTTAGTTAAACCACGGGCAAATAGATATAAAGCATCCACAAAGCATTACACGTAGTATTTATTTTGAAAACACGCTTGGGTGCATGAGAGTTCTGATTTCAAAGATACACGTTACGCTTGACATTATTCGGAGATAAACAGCGACCTCTCAGAAAGACAGGGCCTTTAAAGAAACAAAACCATCACCATCACTCCAGTGGACTGGCATCCGGTATCCAAGGAGGTCTGAGCACCCCCTAATCCAATCCAGTCTTTTCATTGGTGGCCAAGTGGGCAATTCTCAATGGTTTGTTTCATGGTCAAACAGGGCATCTTCCCAACATGGCAAACACAAGAGTAGCCGAAAGGCAAATATTTAACTGGTCAACTTCACAGCTACAAAGAAAACATCGTCTCCTTTTCTCACTAAATATTATATTCAATTCACTGTACACTTTCTTTTTTATTTGCCAAAATGTCCACTAATCTTTAAATAATTGTCTTTATGTGTGCACATTTGTAGTGAGCAGGTCTTCAGATCTGCAGAAAACATTTTTGGCTGATATAGCATGAGCCTGTGTTGATAAATTTGCATTATCATAAACCTGAACTGCCCCAATGAGTGTGCGTGTGTGTGTGTGTGTGTGTGTGTGCGTGTGTGGGCATGTGTGTGTGTGTGTGTGTGTGTGCGTGTGTGTGCATGTGTGTGTGTACATGGGCAGCATGTCAGTGAATAGCTGATCTGCATGGGAAACTTCCAGCACTGTGCTGGCTGTTACAGCAGGCACAGCAGCTGTCAGACAGCATGCATGCAACTGTTATTAGGGCTTACTATATAAAAACAACACGCACACAATGCCTTTTCATTGGATGATACAGTACATCTGGCCATTCCACTAACAAAGTGATCTACACAGGCTATAACATTTTACTTTATGGGTGGATTGCTGTAATTTTCAGAAACTCTCACAGTTTATTTGGTTGTTCAATGTCTTTTGCCTATTTTTTGGTTAGTTTTGTGTCTAGTGCTTTAGGCTTAGCAAACATCCATTTAAGTTACATTCTGAAAATACTTTGGGAGTTAAGCAGCACCGAGGACTTGGGGGGACGAATTGGTACAATAATAAGATGTATGATGCAGACAAAGCATCAGGGTTTTTCTAACCAGTGAGGTGATGTAAGGAATCACAGCTGAAAACTCAAACATTTCTTGAAGCAATTTTCTCTGCTCTAATTTATGTTATGTACCTAATTAAGGATAAGCACATTGAAACAGGGCTGATAGCAGTCAGCAGGGGGAAACTGAGGTAATCCTCGAGCGTCTAATTGCAAATAAAGAAAAGCGGCTGAAGCGCTGTTCCAAACACAACAGCCACCATGGTTACAAACCACAGAGAAAATGGCAGACACTGTGAATGAGCTCAAAATGAGAGGCAGTTTAAAGTGCTCTGAGAGTGAAGCTGGCATCCGATCGACTGTTGCATGACTTGGTTGAACAATCTGGGTCTGCGAGGCGTTCCTTAACATGCTGCATAGCACAACTTGAATGATAAAACTCCCTGCTCAAGTTTTCAAAGGATTACAAAGTTTCCCCTCTGTGGAAAAAGACAGTCCAGTAATGAATGTTTGCTAAAGACAGTTTAATTCATTACGTCAGTTTTTCCAAATTCTTTTCTGAGGTTATGCAGATGGTAACAAAGCTGCAAACATTCAGTTCGGTAACATTAGTGCACAAAAACTTGTTGCAGCTGAAGTATTTTGTGGCGTAATCTGCGGTATATGGACACATCTGAGAGTCTTCCCAGAATAGTCATGCTTCAGCAAACAGAGGAAATCGAAGTATTTTTGAAAGTTACACATTTTTGTCCTGCAGGCTGTGTTTTTCAGCACGTTCACTTTAAAATGGTGTAATGACTGCAGCATTAAAGTGCAGAGCATCAGCTTCAGTTTGAACTGTTTTATGTCAGCGCTGAAACAACTGTGTGTGAGAAATAATGTATTTAGCATACTGAATGTTTCGGTGTTAGTTCACGTATAAAAGAGACAGAAGGGTTTGCATACCACATGCCAAAAGCTAAATTAAACACAGAGAGGCCACAGAGAGAATTGTTGTCCAGTTACTCTTTAACCTTTGCGATTTGGGCACCGTGTGTGTCGCACACAGTTCTTTCAGTGCTGACACATACTGAAGTTGAGACTTTGCACTTGACACATAGTGTCTTTGAGGCTTGAGGCTTAAAATAAAAACTGTTCCAGCTGATGCTGTTGCCTGAATTGTCTTCACATGTACTCTGTGTAGCTTTGTCTTGACTTCATGTTTTAAATAAACTGAAGCATTTGTTACACTGCCGAGGAATCCAAAGACCCTTCTCATAATCCTGTGGATGATGTTCATTTGAGAATGTAAAAATTTTTAAACCCTATTGCTGCTTCTCAGACTTTGACCTGGAATTGTAGCGACCAACATGTGAGGTTTTAGTGTGGAGTCAACATCTGGTTTACTATTTGGAAAGAAGTGGAAAATAATGTTCCATCTGAGGGAAAATACAGTGGAAGAATGTTGTTTACCTCTACTCACAAAATGCTTTTGAGAGAATCTAATTTATTCAGCTTGCCTGTAAAACTAAATCCTACTTGCAAGTTGGAAGCACGTGCACTTAAGGAGAAAACATGTTCCCAGAAAATATGCCCATAAGGGCCCAAAGTGGGGCCAGTCATTATTTTCTGAAGTGTCCCAATGGGTAAAACTACTGTGTGGCCTCTATGGACTAACACACAATAAGGAGTCCAGTAGACCATGTAGTAGTTTTGCCTATATGTTAATTAAAAATGCCTCATAAAGAGATGATCCAGCTATTTAGTAACACTGTTTGAGTGTTATTAAACAGGAAATGCCACAGGTTCAACTCTTATTTGTTTTCTGCACTTTATTAAAAAAGCGAGGGAGAATGATAACTGATGCCACATTACTATCCAGATAATGTCGTACTTGTCAAGCAGCCTTGGCCTCTGCACTCCAACAACATCAAGTCAGATGATGAGCATTGACACAATTAAGTGGTTAACATAAGGGTCTCATGTAGGTTAATCCATGTGGGGCTCACAGCAGTTTTGCCCTTTTGGGCACCCAAGAGAGAATTCTTTAGGCTTTGCCCATAGAAAACCCATATGGAGGCCCCAAAGGGTCCTGTGTGGGCACACCCACTTGGGGCTTACATGGGATAAGTCAGGGTTTTCCCTGCCCACACAGCCCCACAGTTCACCCACACCTACCGACTATGAGCCCACACAGGCATGTTTGCCGGCCTATTATTTATAATAAGGAATAAAGCCATATTTGCTGTTTTTCATCCGGTGTTTTTATTTTAAACTATAGTCTCACTTGGCTGGACATGTTTCTGATTATATCTTGAATGACTTTAACAAAATAAATGTCATGTCTTGGGAGGGTTTTGCAAGTATATCAGTCTCTGCAGGAGGTTCTGCAGACACAATGCATCACCACTGCTTATGAGTCAAAGTAGACAATGGTGGCGACTTACTCCAGCAGGCCGAGGGGAGTGGAGAACATGTAAGCAGCAGTGTGAGCTCATGTAATTTATCGCTCCCGAGGTCCCAAGCCTGAGGGCAGCCACAAAACAGCTGGGAGCTTGGCAGGAAGTTAAACCCAGGCTAGTTTTTCTCCAAGCCCACGTATGGAAGCAGAGAATTAAGACACAGTCAGGACAAACTGTGCTGCATCTGCTGCCCTTGATTTGTGGTGGTGTTAGGGGGTGAGAGGAGTGGTTAGATTTAGTGGACTCAACAGGCACGTTTAACTTAGGGAATGGAAAAAACAAAGCAATACACACACACACACACACACCCTTGTGCCTCTGCCTCCAGAGATAATTGGGTCACAGTGACTTAAAAAGAGTCCTCATAAATAAACTATCAGGTGTCTTTTCTGATGTTCATGGATGAAAAACATTTGATTCCTGCACATATAAAACATGGAGATGGCACAGTTATGACAGGAAAGAAGTGGAAATGGGCACAATGCATCAGATCGGTTCACTCTGTCATGCAAACAGTGCCTTAATACTGGTGTAAACTGTTGCTGAATTCCTCCACCGCTGGCAGTAATGGCCATGGGCAGGGGCAACTTTACAGCACATTTTTGTTCTAGCTGGCCAAAAGTGAGCATTAGACAATGTGTTACATGGTATTTGAACCCGTGTCTTCAAAATAATCAGTATACAGTAGGTAAACCTTTTGATTTCTTGGTAGCTGAACAATTTAATACAAATTTATACAATGCTGCCATCTAGTGGGTTGTTTTATCGTGACACAGAGACATAAAGCACCCAAACAATGTACAAATAATGTAAGATTTCTCCTAACTCTTGATGTGTCCATTTTGTCCATTGTAATAAAAACCTCACATCTATAAAATCAGCATTTAATGTCTTTTAAAAAAAATGTCTAAAAGGGATAAGCCGCAGAGAAGACGCACTATTTCTCAAATTTTACATTAATGTGTACCGTTTACAAAAATGTTACACTTGACAATAAATCTGGCTCTACTCTACTGACTCACTTACTGCAAAAGCTTGAGTCTCAGGGTCCCAATAGTGTGCGTTCTTGTTACTGTCACACTGATTTCCTGCTGAGAGCAAAGTGCTTTGGTTTCTGTTACACAGTCAAAAATGTCTGGTGAATTTTATGTGGAAGTTTCCTACCGGGATGAGTAAATAAATAGTCTAGTTCCCCATTTAACAGTGTCAGTGCGCTGGCTTGATGTTGTTGGAGTGCAGAGGTTAAGGCTGCTTGACAAGTAGGACATTATCTGGATAGTAATGTGGCATTAATTCAGTTCAATTCAGTTCAATCTTATTTATATAGCAACAAATCACAGCAGTCGCCACAAGGCACTTCATGCTGTAAGGTAAACCCTACAATAATTACAGAGAAAACCCAACAGTCAAAACGCCCCCCTATGAGCAAGCACTTGGTGACAGTGGAAAGGAAAAACTCCCTTTTAACGGGAACAAATGCTCAGGAGAACCAGGCTCAGGGAGGGGCAGTCATCTGCCGTGACTGGTTGGGACAGAGACAGGACAAAAAATATGCTGTGGAAGAGAGCCAGAAATTAATAATAGCAAATGATTAAATGCAGAGTGGTGTATATGCAGAGTAAAAATAATTGAATCAAAAGAAACACTCAGTGCATAATGGGAACCCCCCAGCAACCTATAGCCACATAACTAAGGGATGGTTCAAGGTCTCCTGATCCCGCCTTAACTACAAACTTTATCAGAAAGGAAAGTTTTAAGCCTAATCTTAAAAATAGAGAGGGTGTCTGTCTCCCAAAGCCAAGCTGGGAGCTGGTTCCACAGGAGGGGCCTGAAGCTGAAGGCTCCGTCTCATTAGTTGTCACTCTTTTTTTTAATTAACAAAGTGCAGAAGACAAATATGCTTTAATAAGAGTTAAACCTGTAGCATTCAATGTTTAGTAACACCCAAACAGTGTTACTCATCAGCTGGATTGGATAATAGAAACAAACAGTTGCCTTTATAAACCACACATACAGCCCTGCTGTCCATTTATCATCTGTTTATGAGGCATTTTCAATTAACATATTACATCAATAAGATTTTTTTCCCATCACAAATGTTGAAAGAGAAATTTCTCCAGAGGACTCCTGTTATATTACTTGACAGATTAAGTTGAGTGCTTCGGTTTACCTGAGGGAAATTATCAATTCATTGGATAACAGGCGCCTTATGCTACTTTAATTGTATCACCTCCGAGCAGCCGCTCTCCTGTTGACTCCCGTGAGTCTGCAATGAAAGCATGTAGTTGTGTGCAGGCAAGAGTGCGCGCGTCACATCTCTGTCCTGTTCTTGAACTCTTTCAGAATAGATTAAAATAGATGGAACAAGGAGGTGAATACTGGATTGGGACACCCCATCATTTAATTGTAATAAATATGTAGTAAATAAAAAAAAAAAGAATTGAAAATGGTACAGGAAAAGTAGCAGGGTATAGGATGTGATCATTTTACCAGACTTGGACGATTCAACAGTGTCAGATGTTGCATTTGATGAAAGCCCATCTGCTGCCAAATTGTTTTGACTTTATTTAAATAATTTATTGCTTTTGTGATGACTTTTACATATTTTATGATCACTGCAGATTATTTCTACACTTCTGTAAGTGAAACTGAGAATTTCTCCTTCTTCCTCATTCGACTGAATGGCCCGTGGTGTTCTTGGTGCAAATGTGCATGCATACAGTGCATTACCAAATCAATATATTGAACGAATAACCTTCAACGCTTGTTCTGTAAACATTTGTTATCTTTGAAACTATTGCTGTTCCAAAAGGCAATTATGCTAAATTGAACAGCAGCATCTTTCAAGATTTATATTAAAATGACGCATCATATTACTCTCCGCACGCAGTGCCCTGCTGTTTTCCAAAAACACATTGCCAGTCCTAATTAGAGATAAATAGGTCTATATCTTTTCATTTGTTATTCATTTGCAGGTTTGGTGACCTTCAAATGACAATGTGTCACTGTGGTTTTGTATTTACTCCAACAAATGGGACATGATTCTCGGGAAAGCAGTTTGCGGTGTGATTACTTCTTTGCCAAATGGATTTTCATCTACGAAATTTCCCTGATGTTACCACAGCCCTTGTTCTTTGGGTTGATTTGGAAAACCTGTGCAATCAATAATCTATTACATCAGAAAATACTTTTTCTGCTTTATTGTTACATTAAATCAATATGCCAATACGTGCAGTAGTATAATTTGCCTGCTCTGCAAATTTACCACAATGTGTTATGTGTTTTTATGTGCGTTTATGTTGATGTTTTTTGCATTATTTCCACCCACTCCTCTTTATCATGGAAAATTCAGATTTTGTATGATGAACATAATAATAACACAGTAGATTGTTGCTTACCCATTATTAGCAGGAACTGAAATGTTTGAGCACAGCTTTATGTCAGGCTGAACCATTTTGACCCAAATTGCATTCCTTTAAATATGGTTATTTATTATAGGAAGTGTCCAGAGAGTAAATTATCTCATCTTGCTTATCACACTTAATGCATGTATTTATCTTGCAGCCTAAAAGGGCTTTTCAGATTGTTTGTACCCCTGAATCATTAAATATTATGTAACTACTCTAGAGAGGGAACACAGCGAGCCTCTGCTCACTGACAGAGGCCAGCAGAGTGTCATTACTTTCCCTAGAGGCCCCGATTCATTAGAAAACAGACCCATCAGACTGCCAGCGGGGAATGAGTTCATCACTGAGCCTCTCCCACATTGATCCACACTCAATACAGACACACAATGAGAAATGTATGCTTCTAAGATGTGTCAAACCTTTTTAGACAAAGTGTTAGGAAAGACATGTCATACTTTAACTGCACTAATTCATTTTGTTTCACTACTGATGTGCAGTTTGTAGTTGTTTATTTCACCATCTGGCTCACCTATACACGCCATAAACTCCACAGATCTGCATGCTGTTAATGAAGGTGTAGCATTCTCTGAGCTTTGTAGCACAAAACAAAAAAAAAAAATCTGTTTTGGGGTCAGTGCTCTTGTACATCCTAT
>VUQK01015858.1:51281-67398 GCA_015106715.1 Bujurquina vittata
TGCAGGCTGTAAAGGAAGGGGTACCATTCTCTGAGTTTTGTAGCAAAAAAAAAAAAAAAAAAAATCTGTTTTGGGGTCAGTGCTCTTGTACCTCCTGTGCAGCACTTTTAGGACCACAGCCACAGCCACAGAGGGAAGATGTGTTGCTGTCAGGAAAAACAGCTCTCACCAGACCATCAGTTGCACTGTTATCAGGTGGTTCTCTCTATTTGTCTTTCTAACAGCTGAGAGTCAACCTATAACCTTAGAAAACCTGGAACAGAATGTAAATGTAGAGGATGTGGAGGACAGTAGCTGTCAAAATAAAAATAAATAAATAAATGCAACAAATACAAATGTAAAATAAACTAATAAAAAATAAATACCAAATTAACCTATTTATTTACTTCTCATGTTTCAGAATTCATCACAGTACAGAAACAGCATTAGTGAAGGTTGCAAATGATCTTCTTACAGCCTCTGACAATAGAGACTAGAGCATTAGAAAGGCCTTAAGGGTACTGCCCGGCAGTGGTTTGAATCATATTTATCTAATAGAGTCAAAATTTGTTTATGTAAATAGGGACTCTTCTTTACACACTAAGGCTAATTATGGAGTTCCACAGGGTTCTGTGCTATGGTCAATTGCGTTGCGTTGGCATTGCGTTGGCCTCCAGTAACACTGTGAGAAATCTTGGAGTCGCTTTTGACCAGGATATGTCCTTCAATGTACATATTAAACAAATATATAGGACTGCTTTTTTGCATATGTGCAATATTTCTAAAATTAGAAACATTCTGTCTCAGACTGATGCTGAAAAGCTAATTAATGCATTTATTACTTCTAGGCTGGACCACTGTAATTCATTATCGGGCTGTCCTAAAAGTTCCCTGAAAAGCCTTCAGCTGATACAAAATGCTGCAGCTAGAGTACTGACAGGGACTAGAAAGAGAGAGTATATTTCTCCCATATTGGCTTCTCTTCATTGGTTCCCTGTTAAATCTAGAATAGAATTTCAAATCCTACATACAGTACAAGGCCTTTAATAATCAGGCCCCATCTTATCTAAAAGACCTCATAGTACCATATTACCCTAGAGCACTTCGCTTTCAGACTGCTGGATTACTTGCGGTTCCTAGGATACTTAAGAGTAGAATGGGAGGCAGAGCCTTCATCTTTCAGGCCCCTCTTCTGTGGAATCAGCTCCCAGTTTGGATTCGGAAGAGAGACACCCTCTTTGTTTTTAAGATTAGGCTTCAAACTTTCCTTTTTAATCAAGCTTATAGTTAGGGCTGGATCAGGAGACCCTGAACCATTGTTTAGTTATGTGGGTATAGTTTGCTGGGGGTTCCCATGATGCACTGAGTGTTTCTATTTCACTCAACTTTTTTTTAAAACTCTGTTTAAACCCCACTCTGCATTTAATCATTAGTTGTTATTATTAATCTCTGGCTCTCTTCCACAATATGTCTTTTGTCCTGTATCTCTCCCCTGTGATTTGGAGCTATATAAATACAATTGAATTGAACTTAATATTTCCCCTTTGTAATATTCACCCTGTTCAGTTTCCCCAAAACTTATTTATTGCTACATTTTATTCAGATATTTATTTATTTTTACTTTAGTATGCAAATGAGGAGGTTTTCATGAGTTCAGCTTTTCAGGCATGTCCAACTGGGAGGAAGCCGCAGGCCAGACCCAGGACATGCTGGAGAGAGAGATTATATCTCTCGGCTGACCTGGAAACACTCGGTGTTGCCCCAGACAAGCTGGAGGAGGTGGTTGGAGAGAGAGAGGTCTGGGTTTCTCTGCTTAGGTTTCTGCCCCTGCAACCTAGCCCAGGATAAATGGAAGAAAATGGATGGACGGATGGATGGACGGATGGATGGACGGACGGATGGATGGATGGATCGATGGATGGACGGACGGATGGACGGATGGATGGATGGATGGATGGATAGATAAAGATGCTAATAAATATATACATGAATATACATAAATATCAATTTCATAAATGTCTCATAAACTCATCAATGCCCAAATATGTTTTTAGCTTATTTTAGCTTATTTTTTATTTTATTTATTTATTTATTTATTTATTTATTTATTTATTTATTTATTTATTTATTTATTCATTCATTCATTCATTTATTTATTTATTTATTAAGATATTTTTTCTTTCTTTATCTTTGATTTGGGGCGTTTTGGTTCTTTATATCAAAGATCATTTACAGACATTGTTTTTTGTTTTAGTAGCAATTTATATTTATACATTATTTAAAAAGTGTTGAAATGCACAACTGCTCATTTTCTCTTGAAAGAAAATTTTAATTATTGTTCAACAATACAGAATGTCCTCAAAATATAAAACTATCATTTTGCAAACTGAGGTTCAAACATTATATGACAGTACTAAATAATATGCATGTTTAACTATGTGGAGTATCTTCAAACAAAGTGAGTAAATCAGTCAAATCTTTTGTGCTAACATTGGATTCAATACTCATTGAAACCAATTCATAATGTGATTTCTGGGGGGTTATTATTTTTTAAAACACATCTGACCTTTCTGTCTTCATCCTCATCTGGTTAAGACCACTGACTGATGCCAAATTAAGCTGTGCTTCATTGTCTCTCTCCAGCTGAAAAGGAGTAGCTGCATCAGATCAATATATCATTTTTTAAAGTAAAATCCAATTGGAAATCGTTGCCCATTTGCTCTCAGACACAGAAAGCAGACCCACTCGCTGGATTTTGGTGAGGCAGCCAGAGCCAGAGGGTGCTTTTGGCAAAACCAGATAAGAGTCATTTGTTATCTTCCTCATAATGAGAAATCAAACAGATTCCTCTGCTTATGTGGATACCTCTTCCCCAGTATATGGGCTACTGTTTAATTGTGTTTGCCAGCTGAAACCCTCTCAGCTTTTGAGGTTTCATTCGTCATCAGAGAAATACAGCTGCTCCAATCCGCTTATCAATGTGTGTCTCACTGATGTTTCCATGGAAACTGTGTTTACTGCCCCACAGTGTGCTAAAAATGGTTCCAAAGTGATAACGGTGCCAGAGTAGTGAAAGCAGTGTAAAGACGTTATGAACAATGACAGTCATAGACATTGTAGCATTATAAATGTATACATGTAAGCCATTCATCATTGTTTAAACACAGAAAAATCCTCTCCTATCATGTTCTGAATTTCAAATGTCTATTTTTTTTTGCCCATTTTAATCCTACTGATTTTTAAAGGTTTAATAGAATATGAATTAAAAATATCTATCTTTCTCTCCCGACCATTCTTCACAAATCTCACTGGCAGCTCTGCGGAGGTGTTAAATATCACAGCTGATGAGTACAATTTAGACATACAAATTACAAACTGAAATTGAGGTTGACCTTGTGGCAGTCCAAATAGTGCAATTAAAGAGTCTAGCTAATGTCATTATTTTCTCTTTCTTCTTCTGATAATATGGATTTTTGCTGGCACGTTACCAAAAACCTGATCTTTTGTGAGTGAGATTATATTTCAGTTTCTGATGCAGTGGCAGCACTCTCCTCATTTCAGCCTAATGATTATTCTCAATCAGTGCTTTTGCTTGAAAGTGACCCACATGACTAACATTTGCAAGCATTTGTTTTTTCAAAATGTGGAGTGAAAAAAAAGCAAAACAAACTACTTTTATCTACAACTGCCCTGTCATTGTTTGAATCTGATTTTGCATCAAATACCATCATAGGAACCCCCCCCCCCACACACACACACACACACACAGTCAGTGCTGTAAGATTGCTTTTGAAGAAGACAATAGCCATGCTTTGTAGATAGAAGAGACAGTTGCAGCACTGTTCCCATGGCAATGGGTTTAGAGAAAATAACTTTGCATTCATCAAATTTAAAGCATTTCTTCCCCTTTTTCAAACACTGGCGAAAGACTGGGTTTCTCCAAAGCCTTAATATTTAGTTCAGTGTGAACAAGTTATCTATTTTCTTAAAATATGCTTGTTCCCTATATTTCTTAGGATTTGTTTAGGTTCCATCTCAGCAGTTGTTATCAAACTTCTTCTTGCCAAGATCCATTTTCACTTTTTTTTAAAAAAATCATAATCAGAACTGATAACATTTAATTTGTTATTTAAAGCAGAATATAGAAGACTGTAACTTGGGGTTTATTTGACACATATGATTAATGGCTGGGAATTAATGAAAGTGTTGGTGGAGATGGTTCTAATAAAAGTCTCCAGGGCTCCAGACCATGTGAGGCATATTTTCCCGCCATCATCATCAGATGATGTGACATTTGATGTGTGATGATGATGTGACACACCAGATCAGGCTCATGACCAAAACTAGAATCAAACTTTTAGTCCAAATTAAAGATGAATTATTTTATTGTAAGATGGTGACGCTCTGATGAGGCAAGTGTGCTAAATATGCACTCTCTTCCCAACTAATGACTTGAGATGTTCAAACTTAAAGCAGCTTTTGTATCCATTTTCAGGGTCACAGCAGGGAGGTGTGACCCTGGCTGGGTAGAGGCTCATTCACACCCATAAAGACAATTTAGGATTACCCATTGACCTTACATGTCCTTGGACTGTGTCAGAAAGCCAGGGCACCTAGAGAGGACTTGAAAATTCCACAAATAAAGGGTTTGAACCTCAGAACCTGATGCTGTGAGGCAACAGTGCTAACCACAGCACCATGCTGCATTTATGAATTGTAGGTAAATTACTTTTTTGAGACTTAATTATTGGAAAGGATTGGTATTTTATCAAGAATGGATGAGATATATTTGGAATAATAAAAAAATCTGTATTTATCCTTAGTGCCGAAATACATTTGCAGTAAAAGTACTATAAACAGTGATAGGAGAGGCTGTGTATACTTTATACTGTATGACGGATTTGACAATACATGAAGAATAGCAAAGAAGGAGATGTAATGATGTAAAACTCTATGTGGATGATGTAGTGAACTTAACATTTAAAATTTTTTCAGCATCTTTACATCCTTCACAAAGTAAATAAATGTTGTTTTGTTGTTTGTTTTGGGGTTCTCTTGGTTTTATTTTACACAGTGTCAGTGTATAGATTCCACCATGCATTTAAAGTGTCTTTAGCTGCAGGCAAACATTTAGGGCAGGGGGGTCCAAACTTGTGGCCCGCGGGCCGCTTCCGGCCCCACCCCCTACTTCTGGTCCATGAATTATGTCAAAAATAACATAAGTTACTTTTAAGTTACTTTTTTGACATTTTGTTGGCAATCTCTGTGCACTATGCGCCTCAACATCTGGCAACACCATTCTGTCATTTTATGTTTGTTATAATACCACTAAGAGTTGGAATATTTAATAGCGAGGAAATTTCACAACTGGACTTATTGTGCTCACTGAGCTCCTGAGAGCGACCTATTCTTTCACACATGTTTGCAGTCTGCATGCCTAGCATGATCTGTAGTCATGGAAGTGATTGGAACACCTGAATTCAGTAATTTAGATGACTCATTGGATACTTTTGGAAACATGGTATAGGTTGAGCTTTTGCTGATTTGATTAGGTTAGTTTGTTGAGTTAGGGGCTTGTTTTTAAAGAACTTTGTTTTTTGTGTGGAGCTTTGTTTAGTTGGCCCACTTATTTATTAAAGTGTGAGCTATAATGTAACTAATCGGATTAAAGCTTGTTTTTAAAAAAAACATAAGAAATGATTCACAAGAAACGCTACTTCTTATTTTAAAAAACAAAACAGCAAATTTAGGAAGGTGTGTGAAATGTGGAAGGTATTTAAAAATTAACTCAAGAAAACCTAGCACAAAAACATGCTGGACAGTCATCAAATTCAGGGTGAAAAACAAGTTCCACTCTGAAAGAAATTCCAAGATCAGTTGTGGCACAGCTGTGATGGAATAAACCTTTCTGATAGTTTACAGCAAGACAAATGTGATGAGCAGGAGACGATACGTGGCACTGGCTCCATCAGGAAGACACTGATGCTTGATAATGCAAACAGTATCATTGCTGGCTGTCAGCAATCTTTTACCTCTTTGCAGTTCAGCTTAGAAGCTAAAAATGTAATGCTTCAACAGCAGGTAGCATTCAAGTTTAAAATTTCCTACCAAGACAGAAAACATCATAGACAAACCTCTCTAGAACAGTGTGCTGCTCACTCCAATACAACTGGATTCATTTTGACTGTGACAAACAAGTCATCTTTAATGCATTCTTCCATTTGACAGGCTGCATGCTAATCACTTTAATATTTGTGCAAGCACATCATGTCTTGTTTTCTGCCAGTAAGCTTTTAACTGTATACCTTTACACACCCCACTAAATGGCACATATCAAAATGACAGTATTTCTGCCACAGAAATTTTCCCACCAAGAATAAGCATAGTCAGGATATCACCAATCAGTTATCTCCATAAATATCTTTGAAAAAAGAAAAGAAGAAGCAGGAGGCTGGGAAAGGAAAAATTGATTAAAACCAGTTAAGAAACTGAAATTGTATTCAGTCTTCAATCTATTCTTGCATCACTTTGACAGCAGCACAACCACAGTGACAACACTCAGCGAGACAAGCCTGCAAGCCAGAAATAGATAAATTATGAGTTTGTGTCAACATGAAGCAGACACTGGCCAGGAAAAAGTATGTGTACATGAGCTGTTTGATGCTCGGGTGACTGCACAGAAACTGGAACTCAGGGGAGACGTCCTGACATGTAGATCTAAGTAAAACATGATGGATTCACTGTTGCTTGAAAAGCAGTTTCTTAATAAACACCATAGTTAACTTTTGAGATGTATACGTGATGTAGAAACATTGTGGCATTTTTTTAATCTCTTTAAATGTGTTGACGTAGAGTGACTGTGGAGGATGTATGGGGGTCTAGACTGGGGATCAGTCTAGACCCCCATACATTCAGTGCTCAGTGATGGAGAAAGGCTCTGTGGCTGTCAGTGTGCTCCTACTGATGAAGGAATGCTGTGATTGACAGATGAGTCATAGTGAAGACCACCACTGCTCTCTTCACTCAGCTTGAGGGATAACATACCCTATAAGGAGGTGCATCCTTATGAGGATTTAGGCGGTTTATTTGCCTGGGGTGCACATGAATCCATAGCGGATATAACTAGAGAGGAGTAAATATTTTTGCATGTGCCCGTGTTGCAGCCAAACTCTTTGTACTGTATAATCTAAATGAGTTTATCATTCTCTTGTGTGCAATGTAGGAGCCTCAAAATAGCTTCATTTTGCTATGAGAGAGGGAGCTTATGATAATTGTGTTGAGTGTTTTGACACTAGAGAATTCTCAAATCTTTCCTTGTCTTCACGAATCCTCTCATTAAATCCTTTGTATTTTTCCTCCAGCATGTTGTCTCTCCAAAATAGCTCCAGTCACAAGTTACCTCTTTTTTACCCCTGCTAGGCCCTGAGATCAGCTCCATGAGTTGAATTATAGAGCGAAAAAGTCATTAAGTCGGATAAAGATACAAAGAATCGATGAGGCAATGGATACTCTGAAGCTCCCGATTGTCTTCAGTCCAGTGCACATGAGCATCAGGGTGGTGTAAAAGCCTGCTTGTTGTTTCCAGGTGAGCTCTTCAATCAGTCTACAACTCCTCGGTTACTCAGAGGGATCAATGATGACCAGCAACCCAGACTACACAGGGCCTCAACCATGTTCTGCCACCCCCCACCCCATCCCAGTGAAAAAAGTTCTATGTACAATAATAAGTGCAAATAAAACAACAAGCAAATTATTTTTGGATGCAATGTTCTAGGGGAGAGAGTATAAAGTGGAAGCCCCTTCATTTAATTTTATTGTTATAAATTGTCTAGCAAATCCTTATGGACATGACAATAAACCTGATGATGTGAAACCCTTAATTCCCAATAGAATAACAGGCAGCAGCAACCAATCTTTGTTGTGGGTGGGCAGCTTTAAAATAGCAACTGTCCTGAGCGTGTAATTTTAATAGCTATGTGGAAACTGCTGGATACAGTAAATGAGACCGACAGGCATTTCTTGTCTAAAGGATTGTTCTGTTTTATTCACAGTGAGAAGCCCACATCTCGTGCTCGCTCTCCCCTCAATGACAAGCGGATCCGACTTGTTCTCCTTTAATTATGTGACCCACCTGGGCTGAAGTCTAACTAATGGCCAATTGAAGCTCTGGTTTGGAGTCATTACACAGACATGCCAAGTGCAGCTGTCTCAAAGATGGGAAATAAAGGGCTTGAGTGCAAAGAGAAATTTGGCTCTTACTGGAGGGAAATATATTCATTAGAAAAATATATAGTTTTATAGGTGTTATTTTTGCTTTGAATCAGCGGAGCAATTTACATAAATGGTTGACACAAGCCAAGACAAACTTTGTTTTTTAACTGAAACAATATATGAAAACACAGTGCATGTACCAGTTGTTCAATAATTCATGCAATCATTTACTATTTATGGTACCTTGGAATAAGCCATACACAAGACCTCTGATGATACACTGATGTTAAATCCTCAGACTACAGCAAGCCATGCCCTCCTGAGCATAAGACACAATATGACACGTTTATGACAGAACTAAAGGGGGAGAAAAGGATGGCCTGACCTCAGACTGAGAAGGGCCAAGATGATCTTTTAACTGGTTAGTAGCCAAGTGTCAGGCTAAAGTGCAATATGCATGTGATGTGCTGGCAGTAATCCTACAACAGGACTCATGCACTTGGCTTGATGTGAATGAAATATTTTCTTTTCTCACCAAGTTTAGCTGCTTCCTCCTCACCACATGCCTGTGCGTTCGTGTGGAATGAGTCATTCATGCCTGTGGTCCATAAAGCCTCACAGCCCACTCACATCCTCAAACTGCCAGGTCCCTATCTGCTCTCTGCATCACCACCAGCAGCTTATATACATATATATTGAACAATTATCACCCAAATCTGTGTGGTGGCCTTCTAAACCTCAGTTTCCCCACCCTCGAGCTACAGCCACCCCGTAGTAGCCTTTATTTCCTGCTGTCTGTGTCTGTGTTTGTCAGTCAGCGCTCTTCGGTCTCGCTCTGGGAGGCCAACCTTTCAGCATTTCCAACGATGTGCCTTGGAAATCTGTTTCCAGGGCAACCGGGGTACCAAATACTCTCCCAGCAGCATCTTGCTGGTGCGTCCTCCTTTGTTTACACTCCTGATATCTGTGAGCATGTAGGTTCCTCTGAATACATTTGAATGGGAACAAAAAATAGCACTGCAAATATATAAGACAGGAATGGAGTCAGAGTCACCCAGTTAATTTTTATGCTATACACCCACAGTGTGTAATATGATTTAATGACACCCCTGAAAAAAATGGATTGTAGACCTACTTTGTGACAAGTCACATTCTGAGTAGATGCCGATTTAACTAGAAGCCCACACAATTCACCGTAAATGCTCTGCATCATCTCTCGAAAACACGAACGTGTTCTAAAAGCAGTTGATACTAATGCGCAGCTGCGCGCTCCTCGAGTTTCCCCATTAAGCCGATCTCGTAGGGAAAATGCTATCATTTAAAAGTGTCGTCATTTCAAAACACTGGAGACAATGTCTGAGCGTCTTTCAAGTGATTACCTTCCTCGTTTATTTGACTTATTGAAAACCAACTCACGTCCGCCACTTTTAAGCCTTGCGCTTGCGCGTAACTCAACCGGGAGCTGTCCAAGTGCTGAAATGAGAAAAGGCGTTCCTTTCTCATTCCTTGACGTTCCCCCACCTGAGAAAGATCTCACTTCATGAGTAACAACGCGAGCCAACGGGTTGCTTTCCTCAAAGACCGCTTTTACATCTCAGCCAACGCCACCGAAGCTTCCAGCTGATGCGTCTTGGAGTTTCACCTTCTCGACGTCTGGCCACAGGACTGATGTACCTTCACACCTACGCTTCGAGAAATCTGTTTTCGGGAGTTTCATGAAACTGCGTTGAGGAATGTCTCCCGTATTTTCATGTGACAAAAGAACACCCAAACGCCCACGACTTGGTCAGGAAGAAAGCGGGATCCCTATTTGGATTATGTGTTTGACTAATGTAAACATATGGAAGAAATAGAAAAGTGAGCACATGGGGAAACCACCAGGAATGAAGCACTCCTTCATTAAGGTTTTAGCAGCTTTATTTACATATTTGATGGAGACAACCAACTTCAGGTAGGCGAATTTACTTATCAAACATATTTGATTTCATAGCAGTAAAACGCTTTAATTCATCCAAAGTTTGGAAAATTATATGATAGAAGTTTTTGATGGCTTTGTTAAAGAAACGAGATGAAAGCAGCAGTACGGAAGATTATTTGGACAAAGTTGGTAATTGAATGGGGTGTGCTTTTATTTTAAAAACTCTTTCTTGATTAAGATTTTTATCATTGATTTTGTTTTAACAGTAGTATTCCGTAACGAAAAATATTAACTAATTTCGCTACTGGGAAATTTGATCTGTATTAACGTGATTTTATAATGACGTTTACGCGTGTATTTTCGGTCCCCCTGTGGCAACACAACATTGCATTAAAATATGGCTACAGCATGGTGTGGTATCTGTGTGCAAATCTTGCATTATGAACAGAATAATCTTTTCTTAGAGGAGATGCCCACGATGTCGAAATCCCATCCGATACGTTTGTGCGCATTAACGCATTTTTCTGGTTTCGCTGTGCGTGCCCATCACTCCGAGGCAGCTGCTAGGCGAAAGATAAGGTTTAACTCCCGGTTCTGAGCTCTGACTTGTGTGCGATCCAGTGATTTTTCTCACCATGTGTGCGTTCCAGAGTTGTGGACGCGAAGGAGCACGATTCCAGATCATCCTCCAACATGTCTCCGTCAGACTTTCTGGACTCACTCATGGGTCGCACGTCTGGGTATGATGCGCGAATAAGACCGAATTTTAAAGGTTTGTCATGATCTTTATGTTTTGGCAATCTGCGCACACTCCACCTCACAAATTCCTAGAAACACAGCAAAGTTGACATCTTTACTTATATGATTCACTGAATGACTCAAAACACTCAAACACTTCAGTGATCAGTAACATGATTGTTCCGGCTTGAATGAAACCACAAATTAATTTCTCATTATAACATTGCGTGCATGTTTTCATTTTCCTGAAATTGTGACAGAATCCACGTGAGTGTAACACAAATTAAAACTGGAAAAAAATGTAGGCTTGTAAATACCGTCGTCAGAAACAAAGAGATTGGTTCTTGCAGTAGACAGGGATGCCACCATGACAGGCCAAATGATGGATGGTGCCCCTGTGGCAGGGCTGCAGGCTACTGACTTCCTCTGTTCCTGTTGCTGCTGTGATGCTGAGGACAGACACAGCATCTGTCACTGGAACAGAGCTGAGTGAGAAGAGGCTGGCCCAGCGGGGTTCAGGCCCACTCCAGGCTGGGTCAGGTGAACTGGGACTTGTTGAGAAGCTGAAGCAGTCAGACAGTACAGCACAGGAGCTGAGCAAGACTCAGAAACACATGGCCCAGATCTTTCCTTCCAATTTGTGGAAAAGGAAAGAAAATGTTTATTGCTGAGATGGACTCAAGATAAGAGGAAGATAGCCTGTTTAATACCATCTGGCTTTTTTAAAGATGATACATCTCTTCCTACCTTCCAAAAAAAAAAAAGAAAAAGAAAAAGAGGCCTGGTTTTAGCGTTGCTGGTTATTCTTTATTTTGAGGACACACACACATACAAATACAAGCACACACTGTCCTGAGTACACAAACATAGATTTTCTGACTAGAAAAAAAGAAAGAAAAAGAAACACATCATGAGCTCACTGCAACGTAAACAGACGATTTTGCTCCTGAACCTGCTAGTCACACTTTGAAGAGTGTTGAACTCATTTTCCGCAGGTTTGCCCTAGATTTTCTTTGCTGAGTTTCTCGTCAGCCGGTAATGCTGTATATTTCTGCTTCCACTGTTAAATGTAGCAAGCAAACGATAAACTGAGGCAAATATTAATACCAGCTTCCATGCAATATTGATGAAGAAAACACAGAGGAAGGGCACTAGGAAAGGCTTACAGCTTCACTTATCAGAGAGTGAGAAAAAAGGGATTTGCTTTGACTTTAAATGGCACATAACCTGCCAAGTCTTGCAAAGAGATTTCAGCTCAGGCTGCTCTGTGGAGGGAAAAAAATGACACTATTCATCAAAGCATGTTGGGTACTTCTTAGTTACAGTGTTGGAGAGAAACCGCTCAGATTTGATACGAAGAAGAAGAAGACTTTATAGAAAAAGTGTGCTTTAACTTAAAAATACTCTGTAAACAACTTTTGTAATTGATTATAAATGAATTGTTTAGTACCAGAAAAAGAGGGAATGCTAGTAACACTCCCAATTTGACATATTTTAACCATCACCCAAACCAAAGTATTTATTATTATGTAAAATATTCACATTTCAGAAGTTAAAGCAGTTATTGTGTGATGTGGTTTATACTTAAACAGCTGATTACTTATTAGAAAAGCTGGCATTTTGGAGGGATTTCTAATTGATTGTTCAGCTGCTGTTTGTGTGCATGCTCATGTCTGCATGTGCATGTCTCCTCCTGATGTGTAAACACAAGGAAAGCATGTTTAGTGCACGTTAACCTTGAAAGCTTGCCCACATTACCGCACAAGACATCATTGCATCATTATAATATTAAGCTGACATGGCGGTGCCATTACTAATTAATAGATTTTTCCTGCCCTGAAGCTCCCTCGAAACAAAAGTTAAAAACACCACCGCTTCTACGAATGCATATTTTACAGTTCCCTGCAGAAATATCTTTCCCACCTGAAAACCAGTCATCCTTGATGAGACGTTTGGTTTAAGGCTTTTTCCTGTCATGTCATTGTCATTCCATTTCACAGGTCCCCCTGTAAACGTTACATGCAATATTTTTATCAACAGTTTCGGCTCTGTCACAGAGACAACTATGGTGAGTTCCTCTGGTATTTGGTTGATTTTTGTCCTGTACAATGTGTCAATATGTTATCTATTCCTCAACCTGCAGGTCCACCAGTTAATGTTACCTGCAACATATTTATCAACAGCTTTGGTTCTATAGCAGAAACTACAATGGTGAGTTGAGTGTTGTATTTGGACATATTCTAAAGCCCCAACCTCTCCCATGGAGTTACGACTGAATCATCTTGTTTTTACTCAGCCTAGCTGATCTTTTTTAAAACATCCTTCCATGTCATGTCGTCTAATTCATTAAAAAAGATTGAGTTCTTTGCCATCAAGAAGTTTATTGGCGGGCTATCCAGTCAAATATTGGTTTCTGCTCCCATGAGCATAGGTTTACTATTTCATTCAACAAATCCCAACTAGTCACTTAAGCAGAGCCAATAATTGACAGTGGGGGAGCTGGGGCTTTCAAACAAACTGATGTGCAATGCATGAGATGTGAAGGCATCCAACTACTGAAGGGTAAAAATATAAAAACCTGCAGTGAAACTAATCAGGATCAAAGAATTCCTATTGACTGATAATAACTACTTAGATCATAAATGGAAAAATGTTAATTTACATGGGAGGTGGAACACATAAGACTGTCAGGGAATTACACAGTATTAAGACAGGCATGCAAATATCTGGAACCGCCAATATGCTGATGAAATGTGAAACAACATAAGGGCTTCACATCATCGTGACATATCAATTACATTGAGCCTTGTGACACACAGTCTACTGCAAACTGTGCTGTCAGATTTCTCCTCTTCAGGCTCCACATCTGATAAACACCTCATTTAGCTTCTGTAATGGCTGTTGCATAATTTTGAATAAAGAAAGTTATTATAAGGTCAATCATTTGTAAAATGCAGCTTGCAAAAATTGTCATGCAAACACGTGAAGAATTAAGATTAAAGAAAGACACAGATGAGGATATTGCTGGATGATGTTTTTGAAAAATGAGCACTGAAATGCATTTTTCACTCATTTTCCATTATTATTTGTCATGTATTGTTATTGATGTTACATGACTGCTTTTGATTTTAATTTTTTGTATGACTACAAAAGTAAAAGGATCATTAAAATGTCCTGGAAGCACCAAAAATAAAAACACTCATTGCAACCTGTATTAAATACAGATTTGATTTATATATAGTATATTAGAAAAATTAATACCAATTTTTCCTATATTTACCTTGTCAAAAAGAGGGTTATGCAATTCAAACTGTTACCAGTGATTGACATTCCAATATCAGCATGCATTCTCATAACCCGAATCGCTGTGCTACAAAAATATGCAAAGCCGCTTGTCGTCTCTGCAGGATTACAGAGTGAACATCTTCCTGCGGCAGAAGTGGAATGACCCTCGGCTGGCGTACAGTAAATACCCAGATTCCTCCCTTGACCTAGACCCATCTATGCTGGACTCCATATGGAAGCCTGACCTCTTCTTCGCCAACGAGAAAGGAGCCAACTTCCACGACGTCACCACAGACAACAAGCTGCTGAGGATCTTCAAGGATGGAACTGTTCTCTACAGCATTAGGTGAAGTATTAAACAGCTTGTTATACACAATTAAAAAGGAGTCAAAACCAGATAATTTACTTTTGGGATATTTTTCACCACCAGTGTCTTCCAAAGCAAGTGATTAAATGAGGAAATAACTGTTAGGTTAGACAACAGCAGTAATAATTGTTAGTTTCACTTGTACTTTACATAGTTTGATATTAATGCAGCGGAAGCAAAAATCTCTGCTGAATGAAAGATGATAGTACAGAGAACCAAAAAGCTCTGATGCAGCATAGATTACCCCAGGACATTGTTCACTTACTGCGTTTCTTACACTTCCTCTTAAAGATCAAAGACTGTCAGTCTACAGCATGCAATTTTAAATTGATTTTTATCTCACCGTGATCACTTCTTTGAAACTGTATAATTTTCTGAACTACAGCACATTCCCCTGTGCAATATGACTGCAAGAGGACAAGCAAATCTCAGAGGCACTGTTAAGAATCCAAAGACCAGACTAAGAGCTGAGAAGGAAAGGGGGTGTTTTTCACCATGTTGGTCTTTTATTATATATGATAAAAAACATTTTTGAAAACTTGGGATGCATGCCTACATCCTTTTTTTGTGACAAAGTACAGGCATAAAAACATGTTGTAAAATGTGTTGTATTTTATTATAATACAAAAGCCACACACAACATCCAATTTTCTCTGCAGCGTTGCGATATAAAGGAGATCAATTCTGAGTCCATTTTGAAAGCAGCTCAACTCTGAGTGGTGCTCAGGTGTAAAGGTAGCACAGGCCAAAAGGAAAAATGAAAGGTGGTTAGCCACAGTCTCCATTCATAAGAGAAATGACAGAGTGGGCAGACTGCGGACCACAATGCATCACAGAAACAATAAGTTGCAGTAATGAAAGTGTAATAGGAACCTGCTGAAGGGTATCCTACATGATATGTTGGAGGTTATCACACAGAAGAAAAGAGCAGCCAATACCTGATACAACCAAAGAAAGAAGCACCAAATGTAATCTAATTTTTCAACCTTTTTTTTCTTTCAATCCAGACGTCGACCCGCTGGTTCGAGGTTTAATAAATCTTCTTTTCAAATCAAATAACATTTCCGCTTGTTGCATTTTACGTTATGACTTTGTGTCACCTTATAGGTTGACTCTTATTCTGTCATGCCCAATGGATCTGAAGAACTTTCCAATGGATGTCCAAACCTGTACGATGCAACTGGAAAGTTGTAAGTGTTGATTTTCTCAATTTTATTTAAACCACACTTTCTAAAGCGAGAAGCCGCTACATATCTAAATTCACCTATTCTCTTCTGCCTCTAGTTGGCTACACCATGAATGACTTGGTGTTTGAGTGGCTGGAGAATGGTGCAGTGCAGGTGTCGGAGGGACTCACCCTGCCTCAGTTTATCATGAGGGATGAGAAGGAGTTGGGCTACTGTACCAAACACTACAACACTGGTCAGAGGACCCAGCATTTCTGTCTATGTTTCAAACAGCTGGTTCTCCCAGTTTGATGGCTGAATTGCATTGTGTGTGTGTGTGTGTGTGTGTGTGTGTGTGTGTGTGTGTGTGTGTGTGTGTGTGTGTGTGTGTGTGTGTGTGTGTGTGTGTGTGTGTGTGTGTGTGTGTGTGTGTGTGTGTGTGTGTGTGTGTGT